>MJUU01023330.1:129048-150223 GCA_002080025.1 Modiolus philippinarum
AATATGCAACTTTACAGAAAAGGGAGACATTTTATTGGCAGGAGATTTTAATGCTCGGACAGCAGAAAAACCAGATTTCATCAAACATGATATGCTTGAAATAAATTCTTTAGATGGTAACAATCTGTTACCTTCAGATTATATATTTGATAATGATCTTAATAGAATAAGCCAAGACCAAGTTTTAAACCAACAAGGTGTAAATTTACTGGAATTATGTTCTTCAACTAGGCTACGCATAATAAATGGAAGATATGTAGGTGATTCTTTTGGCTGTTTTACTTGTATGTCTCACTTGGGTTTTAGTTAAGTTGATTATGCTATTATTAGTGAGAGTCTCCTGCCCTCAGTTATGGCGGACTTTCCAGATGATTAACATATTTTATTTGCAATTCTTCAATGAACATACCAATATTCCTATAGTAACACCTATAAAACTCCTTCTAAACTCCTGTCTATTGTCTGCTGGTCAAGACAATCAAGTTTCTATAGAATTCTATTGTATACCAATTTTTACAGCCTGAAGGGGTTTACTTTGATACTCCAGAGATGACAAATTGGTATACAATAGAATTCTATAGAAGCTTGATTGTCTTGACAAGCAGACAATAGACAGGAGTTTAGAAGGAGTTTTATAGGCGTTACTAGAGGAATATTGGAATGTTCATTGAAGAATTGCAAATAAGATACGTTAATCATCCAGGAAATCCACCATAATTACTTTAAATCTAATCAATTTACTTATTTATCAGATCATGTTCAAATAGAAGTACTAATAAAATGTTATATTAAATATGAGATAGATAAAGGTCTAGATAAAAATAAGTGGAAAGAATGTGTCTCATATATTTGGACTGATAAATCAAAATCACTTTTGTTAGATGCTTTGGTGACTGAAGAAATCAAAAATGATATTATTGAATATGAAACTTGCTCTATTAAAGAAAATAAAGAGGGGATTGAGGATGCTACAATGAAATTAACATCTGTTTTACAGAATGTTTCAAATAAAATATATAAAACTATACATGGAAGTAAAAGAAAAAAAAAGAAAAAGCCAAAATAAGTTTGGTCTGATAATACTATTCATGAAACCAAAAAGAAAATAAATGCTGCAGGGAATAAAATAAAAAAAATGTCCAAAACAAGAATTGAGATATGAATTTCATATGCTTTGTAAAAAATTAAGAAAAATGGTCAAACAAAAAAAGAATAAATATAAACAAAAGATATATAACCAATTATCTGATGAAATAAAAAGTAACCCTAAAGAATATTGGAAACTTATAAGATCTATGCAACCTAAAAAATCAAATGATGAAATGCCAGAAATATTTAAAGAAATTGATCTCATAAGTAAGCATTTTCAAAATCAAGGTGATAATGAAAATAAAAATGAAGAATCAATTCATAATATAGAATCAGAATTGAAAAATTGGAAAATGAATTAAGTTATAATTCTATTTCTGATAAATCTATAAATTTTTCTGAAATTAAAAAAGTTATAAATGAACTAAAAAGTGGTAAATCTGCTGGACCTGATAGAATTCTACATGAAATAGTAAAATTCTCCTACTCTGTAATGGGAAAATCATACTTAAACATTTTTAATTTAATACTAAAAACTGGGAAGTATCCAGAAATCTGGAAAAAATCCTTTGTAATAGTTCTTCACAAATCAGGAGATAAAAATATTCCAAATAAATATAGAGGATTATCTTTAATAAATTGTTTGGCAAAAGTTTTTAATAGAATTCTGAATAATAGATTAATAAAGTTAATGGAAGATAATGTTTCATATAATCAGTTTGGTTTTGTCAAAATCATAGAACCTCAGATAGTATTTTTATTCTAAAAACCTTGATTAATAAATATATTCATAAAGAGAAGAAGAAAATATATGCCTGTTTTATAGACTTAAGAAAAGCGTTCGATTCAGTATGGCATTCAGCTTTATTATATAAATTAGCCAAGACATGTATAGGGGAAAAACTTTTTAATGTTATAAAAGAACAATATCAAGATACAAAATCTGCTATTAAATATGAAAACAAATATTCTGACTATTTCAATATTGATAGAGGAGTCAAACAAGGGGATGCAATGAGCTCTACATTATTTAATTTATCGGCATTTATTAATGATATAACAGACATCTTTGAGACAGAAAATTCAGATCCAGTTAAAATAATGAGGGGTGTCTTCTTTTTGCTGATGATATTTTAATATTATCAGAAACTAAAGAAGGACTTCAACATAGTGTAGATAAGTTAGAAAAATATTGTGAACACTGGAAACTCTCTCTGAATGTTAATAAAACAAAAACCATGGTTATAAAAAGTAAGAATACAAAGACTGAACCTCCATTTGTCAAGTATAAAAATATTGATATTATGAATACGTCTGAACAAAGTTTTCTTGGTATACTACTAAAAAGTAATGGTAATCTTACTTTGAGTACAACAAACCTTGTCAATAAGACAAGAAAAGTTTTATTTTCACTGAAATCTTATATGAATTCTTTGAATAATGTTCCTATAAATGTAGCATGCAATCTGTTTGACTCTTTGATTAAACCAATTATGATATATAATTCTGAAATAACATATTTAGATACATATCTACCTTATTATAGAGCTAAAAAAGAGCTGAAAACTGATCGTGAGGTTGATTCTCTGGATTTTATAGATAAATTGGCAATAGAGAAATTACATCTGCAGTTTTGCAAATATATATTAGGTATTAGTAAAAAAGCATCCAATTTAGCTTGTAGAACTGAACTAGGAAGACTTCCAATAGAGGCTGATATAAAATGCCACTCTTTATTGTATTTAAAAAGACTTTTTTTCTAATGATATAAATCCTATTTTAAAAGAATCTTTTGAATTATCTCAAAATTTAGACAGTTCTGGAATATATACATGGTATTCTTATGTTAAAGATATAATGACAGAAACAGGTTTAGTTGTTAAAAATTCAGGCGAAACAAATATAAATAAAAAATACCCAAATAAAAATGAAAAAAAAAACAAAGATAAAAAATAAATTAAAGTCTTATTATGATAATATTTATTTAAATAAAATTCAGAAACTTAAAGATAAAAATAAACTGAAATTATATAAAGATACAAAACAATCTATTGCCAAAGATTATGACTTGTCATGTGGGAGATTTGATTATCGAAAATTATTACAAAAGAGCTCACAATCTTTTAATTGAAAAAGGCAGATATTTAAAGATTCCAAGAGAAGAAAGCTTATGTAAAAATTGTAATGTAATAGAAGATGAAACACATTTTATATTAAATTGTAACATTGATAGAACTCTAAGAATAGATTTTATCAGCTTTTTGAATAATAATGTCAATTCTTGTGAATTAAATGAAAATGGATATCTAGTGTACATCCTCAACCCATCCACCTTAGAGCTTGTGAATAATTTAGGTTCCTTTTTAAAAAGTCATTAGAACTGAAGGCAGGGGAGTCATAACAATTATTTGCTCTTTGTTTATATTTTATTGTTTTAAATTGTCACATACATAATTTTGTATATATGGCAAATAAAGTTCTTGTATTCTTGTATTCTTATAATAAGAGCTTTCTAGTGGTACCATATTTATACATTTTGACCTTGACCTTGCCCTGAGTGCAATTTGTTAAAACTTTAACCTTGCTTCTAGAATTGAGTTGTTTAGTGTTAGGGTGTTCATATTTGGAATGTGACTTACTTGTGATGAGAGCTTACTGAAGATACCATATTTGTAGACATTTGACTTTGACCTTGCCCTGAGGGTTATTTTTTAAAAACTGTTAAACTTGCTTCTAGAATCAAGTTGATTAGTGGTAGGGTGTTCATATTTGGTATGTCTTATGATGAGAGCTTTCTGATGGTACCATATTTGTAATCATTTTGACTTAGACCTTGCCCTGAGGGCTATTTTTTAAAAACTTTAACCTTGCTTCTAGAATTAAATTGTTTAGTGGTAGAGTGCTCATAGTTAGTATGTGACTTCTTGTGATAAGAGCTTTCTGATGATACCATATTTGTAGACATTTTGACCTTGACCTTGCCCTGAGGGCAATTTTTTTAAAAACTTAAACCTTGCTTCTAGAATTAAGATGTTTAGTGGTAGAGTGTGTATATTTGGAATGTGACTTTCTATTGATGAGAGCTTTCTGATGGTACCTTACTATAACTCAAATTTATTGTGCATTGAGGTCACTCTAATTCCCCGGCAAGCTATGTTGTCTTATGACAACTCTTGTTGAAAAAATGGACTTTGAAAATTAGTAGCAATAAATGAGGGACTGCCATTAAAGAAGGGTGCTGAAACAAAGGAGTGCTGTAAATCATGCAATAATGCTAAAAATGCTCCACATTAATGATTGCAAAATGTTATAACATGTGTAAAAGAACGGCAAATGCAGTACTACAAAAATAAACAAAATTTCACTTTGTTTAAAGGAATAAGAAGGACAAAAAGTGTAAAGATATGAAAATCTGTTAAAATATGGTAAAACTATACACATGCAATAATTTAAGCATACATTTTAAATTTATATTTTCATTTTCATATAAACAACAATCCAGATCTGTAAAAATTTTCCAATGTCACAATGGCATGATAAAATGAAAGTATTCATAATTTATGATTCATCCTAAAAATGTCTATATGAAAGCAATAATCAGTTTTATTTGTTCTATTTCTAGCTGAATCTGCAAGACCAAGATTTGTTAACAGAAATCCAATCTGTACAGCAAGAAGTTGGTTTTGGAAACCCAGAATTTTAGAAAGACATTTATACCGATTTGTTTATTCTGTGATATGTTGTTACTTATAGATTGTCTTTTAAAATGATTTAAATTTATCTTTCAAGGAACTATTCTAAATATTTCTCATCTATTTTTAACAAAAATAATTTGTTAAATTAAATTAAATTTATTTGATCTACAAAAGTATTGTGTATTTTTTCTTGACCTTATGGGAAAATGCATTCAAAGATCTTCTTCTCTGAAACTACTTGGCCAATTGAGACCAAACTTGGCCATAATAGTCCTTAGATGATCCCCTGCAAAGTGTTGTTTTTCAGATCTGCACTATATCCAAGATGGTCGCCAGTGGGTATCATAGTTTTAACATTTGACCCTATGGGAAAACACATTCAAAGATCTTCTACTCTAAAACTACTGAGCCAATTGGGACCAAACTTGCCCAAAATAGTCTTTACGTGGTTCTATGCAAAAAAGTTGTTTTTCAGATCCGCGCTATGTCCAAGCTGGCTGCCGATTGGAACATAGTTTT
Source organism: Modiolus philippinarum (assembly GCA_002080025.1). Taxonomy (NCBI): domain Eukaryota; kingdom Metazoa; phylum Mollusca; class Bivalvia; order Mytilida; family Modiolidae; genus Modiolus; species Modiolus philippinarum. Next base: position 134,352 of record MJUU01023330.1, read on the forward strand.
AACATTGGACCGTATGAGAAAACACATTGAAATATCTTCTTCGCTGAAACTGCATAGCCAATTGGAACCAAACTTGGCTACAATAGAGTCTTTAGGTGGCTTCCTGCAAAAAAGTTGTTTTTCATGTCTGTGTTTTATCAAGATGGCCTCCAGCGGGGAACATAGTTTTAACATTGGACTGTATGGGAAAACACTTTCAGAAATCTTTTCCTCTGAAACTACTGGGCCAATTAGAACCAGACTTGGCCACAAAAGTCCTAAGATGGGTCCCCTGCAAAGAAGTTGTTTTTCAGATCCGTGTTTTGTCGAAGATGGCCACCAGCGGTGATCATAGTTTAAACATTGGACCCTATTGGCAAACACATTCAAAGATCTTCTCCTCTGAAACTACTGAGCCAATTAAAATCAAACTTGGCTGCAATAGTCCTTAGATGGTCCCTGCAAAAAGTTGTTTTAAAGATCTGCGCTAAATCCAAGATGGCCGCCAGCGGGGATCATAGTTTTAACATTGGACGCTATGGGAAAACACATTCAAAGATTTTCTCCTCTGAAACTGCTGGGCTAATTGGAACCAAACTTGGCTTAAATAGTCTTGAGGTGGTCCCTTGCAAAAAAATTGTTTTGCAGGTCATTGCTTTATCCAAGATGGTCACAAACGGAGTACATAGTTTTGAAATTGAACCCAATGGGAAAACACATTCAAAGATCTTCTTCTCTGAAACTGCTGAGCCAATTGGAACCAAACTTGGCCACAATAGTCATTAGGTGGTCCCCTGCTAAAAACTTGTTTTTCAGGTCCGTGCTTTATGCAAGATGGCTGCTTTAGGGAACATAGATTTTACATTGGACCCTATTGGCAAACATTAAGATATTTTCTTCTAAAAGTACATGGCCAATAATGAAAACATAGTTGGTCACAATTGGCCATAGTTGTTCCCATTTGAAAAAATTGCCCGACATGTCTGCATCGCATTTAAGATGGCCCAAGTGGGGAACATGTTTAACCCTGAAACCTATTGTAAAGCATTCAAAGATCCTGTCTGAAAATATTTAGCAAATTGGAGCCAAAATTAGACTCAATGGTCCATAGATAGTCCCTTTCAGGAAAGGTGACAGTAAAACTGCTCCCCCATCCAAAATAGCTGCCAGTCTGGAACATAGTTGAACTGGAAATAATATAACATCAGAAAAAAGAAGGGAAACGGAGAGTCTATTAACAAATTTGAAAATGATGCCCTTAAAACATTGGGATTATTTTAACTGTATATGTCAGCCATGGCCCAGGTGAGCTATACAGGCTCTTGAGAGCATCTTGTTATTTATTTTCAAGAGTTTTTATCATGCTAGCAAATAAAAATTACTCTTGAGAGCCATGAAAGAAGGCATTATATACTTATTATTGCAAAATTAATAAACAACCAAAAAAGTTGATGGATGTAGATACGGATAAACTTTATCTACATCAATAAACAAACAAGTTAAAATTCTTGTCGAACTGCGATAAAAGGTAAAACAAAAAATATATACACATATCAAAACATAAAAGATTAAAAAACAAGCAGACAGAGGCAGGGATTGGACAAGATCATCGACATTAATGTCTTCAAGGGGCCGTGAAAGAGAAACAAAAATGGCTGGGGGAAAAAAAAATGTTTTAACTTTTATCGCAGTTCGACAAGAATTTTAACTCGTTTGTTTATTTATGCTTACACGAAATTGCCGCACAGCACTCTTTATTTTATTTTATCTACATCAAATGTTCAAATGTGTTGTCCTCTGGCCTAAACCTATCAGACCCAAAAGTCGATTCTTTCTACTGTGGGGTGATTATGAACTGACTTGCAAGTTAACTCAATAATACTTGAGTTGTTTCGAATTTCCTCAATTTGCAGGCAGCTGACATGAGTCTAACTTTCATCTATAATAAAATACAATAAACACATTTTTAACTATTTATACAACAATATTTATAAATTTGATTTATATTTCAAATATTAGTTATCAAGAGTTTCTCTATTTAGACATCTAAGAAATGAAAAAAATGCATCTGAGGAAATACCAATTTGCAAAATGTCCACATTTGAAAACAAGGAGGACAAGATGGGAGCAGTCGGAAACGACAGCTAATCCCCTCGCCTGTAGCAAAAATTTCCAAATTCAGTTCAAATTTCATAAAAATTAATTCCCAAATGTTTATCACACTCCATTAGGCATCCACTGACAAAAAATGACCGATGCTCTACATGTAGTATCTCAGATATGAACCTAATTAAAAACTATAACCTGAGTCATTGAAGCATACAATGTTGGTCAGGGTGACCCAATTATCATCTGAAGCAGCATCACTCCAAGACACACCCACTGACTAAAGATGATTGATGTGCCACATGTATATATAGTATCTGAAATATGAAACTTAATGCAAACTTTAACCTGAGTCATTGAAGCATAAATTTTAGGTCGAGACGACCCAATTATTATCTGAAGCAGCATCACTCTCCAAGACGCATCCACTGACCATGATGATTGGTGTGCCACATACAGTATCTCCGATATTCACCTTAACACAAACTTTAGCCTGAGTCATAATTGTAAAATGTAGTTCAAAGTGACCCAATTATCGTCTGAAGCAGCATCACTCTCCATGACGCATGCAATAACCAAAGATGATTGATGTGCCACATGTAGTTTCTAAGATATGAACGTTAACACAAACATTAACCCGAGTCATTAAAGCGTAAAATGTAGATCAGAGTCACCAAATTGTCATCTTAAGCAGCATCACACTCCAAGACACATCAACTGACCAAAGATGATTAATGTGCCACATGTAGTTTCTCAGATATGAACTTTAACGCAAACTTTAACCAGAGTCATTGAATCGAAAGATGTAGGCCAGAATGATTCTCTAATTATCATCTGAAGCCGCATCACACTCCAGGACGTATCCAACTTTAATCTGATGTGGGACGAATGGACGGGTAAGACGCTATATCCCCTCTCCAACTCCGTTGGGCGTGGGGATAAAAAGTGCCCATTCTTGTATGAAAAATACCAAGTCATAATATTTTGTGTAAAGAACTATCTAAATTTTCTTTAATACTCATTAGAAGAAAGGATGAACCCTCTTTTATTCACTCTTTTACCTGACATTTTCAGCTTGATTCACGTCTTCCCGGATTTGAAATTACCGATTTTGACTTTACCCTTGATTTACCCACTGACATTGTGACGGGTGCTGTATATAGAGAAGAACATCCTTACTCTTCCGGAGCACCTGATGTCACTCTGTTTTTTTAAGAGTTCACACTGTTAGTGTTTTAGTTTTTTGTGATGTTTATGTGGTGTTCGTGTGTTTTTGGGCGTGTGGTGTCTTTGGTCTTCCGTCTTCTGGTGTTCTTGCTTCTGCCTTGTCTCTGGACTTTGATTTATGTAATCTCGTGCTTTGTTCCTTCGGTATTCTACTGCCGTTGTTAAGCATGTATATGTAATTGAATGTAATTGAAAAGTAATTGAAGTTACACACTTTTTTGGTAAGTTATTAATAAAATTACAACTACGTGTAATTCAAATTTTTGTCAATTACACTTTACTTCCAAATACATCAAAATTTGTAATAAATTACAATTAATAACAAACACATTATAATTACGCCATCTCTGTACAGCAATGATATTTGGCATGTAGGTTGCTCTTGAGTAGTGCATGACTGTCCGCCATTTGGTTTTTTTTATCTTGACCTTAATTTCATGGTCTAGTGAAGATGGTAAATTTTTTTTCTGATTAGATCTGTTCTCTCAATAACTGCATGTGTAATGTATTTTTTCATGTATCGGTTGCATATAGCAATTTTAAAATCAACTTTAATAAAATGTATGGGTCGTCATGTTTGATGACCTATACTTTTGATAGTAGAATTATTTTTTAGAATGAATCTTAAAGTATTCTAATTTATGCAAAAGTCAAATGGACTTTCTATCTTCTGAAAATTTTTCATACTGTGCAAAGTCCTTCACTATGGCAGACAATAGAGTTATGCCAATTAGCTATGTATTCAAAATGAGATGTGTAAGGTTTTTCCATAATTCTGTGAAAATTGCCCTATTCCTGTTAATTTTATACAAAAATCTTTTAAACCTAAAGTGTGGATGAACAAGCATGCTGATTTTTGCAAATTTAATAATGAGTATGATTGGCAAGATTGGTCAATGGATACATCTTGGAGAATGATGCTCCTTCAGATGATAATTGGGTCACTCTGGCCTACATTGTATGCTTCAATAACTAGGGTTAAAGTTTGCATTATAGTTCATATCTGTGAAACTACATCTGACACATCAATCATTTGGTCAGTGGATGCGTCTATGAGAGTGATGTTGCTTCACATGATAATTGGGGCACTCTGACATTGAATTTATGCTAAAATGACTCAGGTCCTATCATATGATAATTGGGTCACGCTGACCTATATTTTATGCTTGGATGACTCGGGTTAAAGTTTGCATTAAGATTCATATTTGAGAAAATACATGTGGCACATCAATCATCTAATCATCTTTGGTCAGTGGATGTGTAATAATTTGGTCAGTCTGACCTACATTTTATGCCCAATGACTCACTCTAGTTATCGCTTGTGTTAAGGTTCGTATCAGAGATACTAAATGGTGTAACATCAAGCATCTTTTGTCAGTGGATGCATCTTGGAGAGTTTTGCAGCTTCAGATCTTAATTAGGTCACTTTTACCTAGATTTTTCACGTGACTGACTTAGGTTAAAGTTTCCATTAATGTTCATATCTGAGATTCATCTTACACGTCAATGATCTTTATGTTAAGTGGATGTACCTTCGACATTCATACATCAGGTTATTATTTCTTGACAGCTGTCGAGCGGACTGCTCTCACTTTTAATTATCCCCTCGCCCAACGAAGTTGGGGAGGGGATTTCACCCGTTCGTCCGTTAGTCCGTTCGTCCGTTTGTCCGTCCGTTCAAACTTAAGACCATATATCTTTTGAATAACAAGTCATAGATGGACAAGGTTTTGTCCATGGATGCATCTTGAGTAGTACTTGAGGTTGGTATGTAGAATAGGTGGATTTGACCTACATTTCATGCATGAGTGACTCAGGTTAAAGTTTTTGTAAGAGTCCAGATCTGGGATACTACAACTCTAAGAGGAATAATATTTTGTATGTAGATGCGTCTTAAGTTACGAAGCTCCGGATAACAATTAGTCACTTTGATCTACATTTCATGCATGAGTGACTTAGGTTAAAGTTTTTGTAAGAGTTCAGATCTGGGATACTACAACTCTAAGAGGAATAATATTTTGTATGTAGATGCGTCTTGTAAAGTTACGAAGCTCCGGAAAATAATTAGGTCATTTGACCTACATTTCATGCATGAGTGACTTAGGTTAAAGTTTTTGTAAGAGTCCAGATCTGGGATACTACAACTCGTAGAGGAATAATATTTTGTATGTAGACGTGTCTTGTAAAGTTAAGAAGCTTCAGAAAAAAGGTCACTTTGACCTACATTTCATGCATGAGTGACTAAGGTTAAAGTTTTTGTAAGAGTCTAGATCTTGGATACTACAACTTGTAGAGGAATAATATTTTGTATGTAAATGCGTCTTGTGAAGTGCGAAGCTCCAGATAAAAATTAGGTCACTTTGATCTACATTTCATGCATGAGTGACTTAGGTTAAAGTTTTTGTAAGAGTCCTGATCTGGGATACTACAACTCTAAAAGGAATAATGTTTTGTATGTAGATGCGTCATGTAAAGTTAAGATGCTTCAGAAAAAAATTGGTCCCTTTGACCTACATCTCATGCATGAGTGACTTAGGCTAAAGTTTTTGTAAGTGTCCAGATCTGGGATACTACAACTCGTAGAGGAATAATATTTTGTATGTATATGGGTCTTGTAAAGTTGCGAAGCTCCAGATAAAAATTAGGTCACTTTGACCTACATTTCATGCATGAGTGACTTAGGTTAAAGTTTTTGTAAGAGTCCAGATCTGGGATACTACAACTTGTAGAAGATTAATCTTTCATCAGTAGATGCATATGCTATGGGTATGAGGCTCCTGATTGAAATAACGTCACTGCATTTCTTGCATGACCGGCTCAGATTTAAGTAACAATGCAGATCATGAATGGTACAACTTTGTGGAGTGCTTTTGATATTAGATAAACATTCAACAATCGGGCGAGGGGATTAGCTGTCGTTTCCGACTGCCCTTTCTCTTGTTTATATTTATCAACGACGTTTCGGATGAAGTAACTTCCCTAATTAGGCTCTTTGCCGACGACAGCTTACTAATGCGCTCATCAACCGATATTGTTGACGTGCAAAAGAAAATAAACTATGATTTATGCTTGGTGGACAAACCATATCAAATGTTCATAATCATAAGCATATAGGAGTTACATTTTCAGATAACTGCAAATGGTCTATGCAAATCGATAATGTATGTAAAAATGCTTCTAAGCAATTTTCTGTCCGGCGAAAGTTGAGATATATACTTTGTAGGAATAACTTAAATAGAATACATCTTATCTTATCTTACCCCTTCTTGAATTTGCGCGTGACTTATGTGATGGGTGTAGTATCCAAAATTCGGAAAAGTTAGAAAATTTTCATTTTGAAACTGCTAAAAACTGTCACTGGATTGCCAAGATGGGCAGGTTTGAATAATTAGTTTTTGAGACGGGACGGGAAAGTTTGGCAATTAGGTGAAAATGACGTAAACTTAGCTTTTTTCATAAAATTAATTTTTTATGAAGTCCCAGAATATTTAGAGGATTTTTTTAAATGAGTATCTCGATATTTGGAACTAAAATCTTAGAAAGCGTTCACAAAATGGAATACCTCGCTGTCGACTACAGAACATTTTCTAAATATTTTCCACTTTTTCAAATAAGCTTTTGAATTATATGTCATTGGATGAAGTTTCAGAAGTTATTTTTTAGAGCCTTCTTTCTATCTCTTTGGTAAAAGGACAATGGTAAATCTTACATATCCAATTGCGTCATAGATATAGTCCACTTAAAGGAGATTTATTGAAGGCAGACTTTATTGGCAACCCAAGTCGCAACTTTGAATGCCCTTCTAAAGATTAAATATATTATTTTTTAGAATGTCCACTGTTTGCAAATATAAGAAAGCAGAGGCTTTTTGATAAACAAATTGACTAAAACGAACACCAAATTGATTGTGAAATTCAGAAAAATAACGCGGATGATTATAGCCGGACCATCTGCTTTCCTATCCGATTGTTTACACTTTAACCTGTGAAACCTGTGTGTAGAGTTCTAATTTAGACAGATATACATCAATCTGATCCATCTCGACATTTGTTTAAAGCAAAATCACTTAATTTTAGTTGTACTCTCTATGGTTATGATGCTCACTCACTTTTTATTTCTATCTAGACATTTACAGCAAAATCTATCAATGAGTTCTGTTTTGACCAATAAGATAACACCTCTCTTAGCCAATGAGGATCCAGATCGTCCATCCAATTTAACCAAGAATTTTTATATAAAAGTATGTAATAGTTATTATTAGCCTTGAATATTATACCTCGTTTGAGCCTTAGAATTCATTTAACAATGAAGTAAATCAAGTAAACATACAGGTAAAACGATTGATCCATGTTAAATCGTCAAAAATCAATACAAAAACAGGAAGATAAAAATACGGAAATCTACAGGTAATACCTAACAAATGTGATTTTGCATTTGTGTTAATAATATAATTATTATTTTTTTTAAGCTACATAAACTTCATAGAAATAAAAATTGTTTACCCTCACCCATGATTTAATATGACAGTTCGAAATCAATGTTTTAACATGTCAATGTGTTCTAGATTATGACCTCAACATAGTTACAGACCATGATGCTTAATTAAAGAAACAATTGATATTAATAGGTTTAGGCAACAAATGGTCACAGTAGTTTTATTTACATTGTGTAGTATATAATGACTAGATTAAATTGATGTAAATGGTAACTATAAAGTGTAAATGAAATATAAAATTGTTCAATAAAATTGAAATGATTCACGAACGTCAAGTATAAATGGATTTATCGGCGAAATTGTACTGAATGGCAGATCAAAATTGCAATTCAAAATTGTGGGAAACCATAACCTAGAAAATCTTAGGCTAATAGCTATTAAGTGATTTATGAATGTATATAGATGGTGACGGCATGCTAATCCATGAATAGGAGAAGATACAAATAAATAGGCATTCCAATGCAGCAAAATTGCCAGCCATTATAGAAGTAGTACATCCAAAACGGTGTTTTAGGTCTGGATCCTGCAAAAGTTTGAATCAATAGGTAGCCGGTCCCTGTAGCATACATTTTTCCAGGCTGACAAATAATTCCATAGAAAAGTGAAGGGTATGCACACTCCTGAATACGTGATGGTGACGGTACTTTCTTCCAGAGAGGTAGAATTAAACATTTTGTCCAGCGCGGTGCAATAGGAAAGAATCACTGTAGCAGCTGATTTCGCATAAAACCAGGTATACGAACTACGATTGTTAATTGAAATAGAACTTGGTGCTGCTCTGTGCTGTAGAATTCTAAGATTGCATATTGCTGGACAGGTCACCACTTATGGACAGGATAATCTGGAGATATAAATGAAAAAAAAACCAGCAGTATCTATGAATGTACAAAAGATATAAAACAAATAATAAGGTGTGGGTGGACGTTTTTTGTCTGTCTCAAGGTGCATCTTCACTGGTTGGTCAACTTTGGCTAAAAGAATACAAAATTAATGTTATTCATTTGGGAACACAGGTCCTTTTTTATTTGTAGTAAATAGTAATTCACCTCATGTTTATAATTTAGAAGAGCTTGCAGTGCGTAAATGATTAACATTTACAGTATAATTAACATACTTCGACTGTCAGTTGTTTGTACTTTGCTTATAATTTGTGATCAGCTTTAATTTTAAACCAAACGTTTGTCAAGTTTGTGCCCTAAAGAATAACTATTTTTAATATTTAGATATCCTTTGATATAGAATATTTCAATATTTATGATTCCTTAAATATTGATATTTTAGCCCCCGTAGTAACTTTGTTCTAGTATCTTCATTTTGTGTTTTTGACAGTACTGTTAGTCCCAAAATATCATACCCTGAACAGTATGAACTTAGGGTAATCAGCTTTTGAATTCTGGGTATATACTTAGCATGAAAAACGTTATGACCTCGGTGCAAAACATTAGACCGTTTGCTTCCGGTCTATTCGATTTTTCATTCGTTTCTAAATTTGAGTTCACCCGGGTTAACCCGGGTTAAACCGTTCTGAAATTAGCGGCGCACTCGGTTTAAAGATGGCGGACAAAGTTTAATTCGAATGAAACTAAATGCAACAAGAGTAATTATTATTTGTTAAGGTTATTGTGGTGTATCTACTTTAAGAATTTAACATCTAGAAGAACATTTGTGATAAAACAAATACAATATGAGCATAAAAACACACCAAACCTGAAATGTACAACAAATGTTAGCGCATATGACAAATGCCATGATATAGTTTTTGAATAAATCAATTTTTAATGCTGTAGCAGTTTCCGTAACTGAATATAACTTGAAAAAATGAAAATGAAAATATGTAATTAGTCCTTGATAGATAAGTAAATAAGCAGAGCGTAAATTGCCCCTCCCCAACATAATTGTCCGCATAAGAGGACAATATACCATTATTTTATTGTAGGATAATAAGATAATTTGTTTGGTGTATAGAAATGAAGAAAATTTGTCCTCCGAAAAATCTAACAGGTCAATTGCAGAATACGCAACAGCTTCAAGACCATGCCCGTCATTTTTTTTCAACCGCTTCGCTCGTTTCTGTTCACTAACCGGGTTAGGTCGATCACGTGGTCGTCCTAGACCGGGTCAGGATGAAACGAACCGGACCAATGATAGTATAATAAGTAAATGCATATGAAACAATGGCTCTACAAATACACGGTAGACTCAAACAATGGGACGATGCTTTTACTGTTTTTCCTCATCATGAAATCACCACGAAACCATCAACAACGAGCTTTGCTCATAACTTATTGTAGTTCACAATGGCCCCTAGGATTAGTTTAAGTGGAATTAATGCTACATGTCGAACAACACTTCATCCATGGTGTTCTTCACACATGGATACGGGATCGGAATCGACCAAAAGATTAATTGGTAAAGTATTCTTACAACCTCTGTCATCCGTTGACAGAATAAAAGACGAATCGAAGACAATAACCACATGGACCTCATCGAGTCTGCTGCAAGAAAACTCGGCAAAATAAAAAAGTAATATATGAGCACTTCAAACAGATATGGTGGGACTAATATTTGGAAATTACAAAAAATAAAATATGACAGTGAGATATTCTCTCAAGAACAAGTACCAAATAGTTACAATATATAGAGAAAGGGATCTTTTTACACAGTCCACATTGAAGGGGAGACATACTCTAGTCTTTAATTAAAAATGAAAAGATACAAAGTAAATGCACAGGTGACTATGTAAAAGAAAACTATTAAGGGAGTACGAGTGTCAGATTTCAGAAGCATTCTATATCCTCGGGTTTTATCCATTCAAACAGTGCTAAAAATTTTTGCACATGGATCACATTTTCTTGGTCATAAGCCACTTTAAAATACATAAAATATAGAGATCCGTTTCCCTCCAAAATTTTGACGTCTTATATCTCAAAATTCTTGCATAGATTTTCAAAATTTGCTCAAGTTGTTCCATTAGCAGTGCTCTTCAAAACGAAAGGTAAGAATTTTAATTATAATTACAAAATTTCTGACACTCGTACTCCCTTAAACTTTTTCCCTTCTAATTCAAAGCACACAATATATAAAGAGCATATATCTCTTTTTATGGAGTCCATACTCAAGGAAAGACATACTCCAGTCTTAAAAATACGAAAGTACCCATATTGGATAATAAACAGTAAATTTTGTTATGATGTACATGTGTTTCAATGATCAAATAATATGGAAAACCATTATCCCAACAATGGTCAGAGAAGAAGTACTAATTATCAAAAATATCAAAATAGGAGGCCAAATCCAGTACCAATGACATCCATCGAGTGTCATACATAGAATGAAGCCTTAGCATTTTTAAAGGGTTAGAATTTTTTCATAAAATCAATAAATTTCTGTAAAACGCATGGTAAAATACCCGGGGGGGGGGTAACTTCCATTATTTTGGTATACGCGGATGTGCCAAAAATTCGGGTATGTAGAAATAATAATTTATTTAGATTTGGGTATACAAAAAGCAAAAAAGTCAGTTATTTATGAAACAACACAATTTCTGATCATTATTTTCTTTAAATGTTCAATATTTTATGTACTTTTGCTTTGATTTGTTGATTTTTTAAAATTATCATATTAAAATCAATGGTATATGAATATATTCGGGTCCTAAATTAAGTGTAGTTATATAAATTCGGGGTATGTTTTATGCACAAGAGTATATAAATTCGGGGCATGTTTCCGAGATCAATTTGGCACATCCCTACCAGAAAAAATGCCAAGTTACCCTCGGGGGTAAAATATTAATGTCAGACAATTCTGATTATTGGACCGTTGAATACCCTCGTATACCTCTAGTTCCCAAGATGTGGCATCGGTCCTATGCCCTCATATATACCCAAGCTGTATAATAAACAGTAAAGTGACGATGAAAGGCTATGGTGTAAATGCACATGTAACTGTTTTACAGAAAACTAAATACTAAGTTGGACTTTTTTCTAGTTTAATTTTTACCGTGAGTCTTTTTGTGTATTTATTTTTAGCCAGTCACCACACATAGGGGGAGGGTTTGGATCCAAGAAGTTAACCCCACCGCAATTTTTGCGCCTGTCCCAAGTCAGGAATATGTTGGTCATTGGCTTGTCCTTGTCTTCTTATAAAATTTTAGTTTCTTGATATTTGGGTTATTGGATGTGGTTTGTTTCCATTGATTTATTCACTTTTTACCTTTTCGGGGCCATTTAGGGCTTACTATATGGTGTGAGGTTCCTCGCTGTGTTGAAGACCATATGGTGACCCCTAGATGTTTTGTTTTTGGTCGTTTTAACCTGGATATGGGATGTTGTCTCCTTGATATTTACCCTATTTCCTTTCTTTTTCATATTTCAGATTGCTAAAATGTTACCTCAGAGAAAATGCAAACGAAAGATGACCACCACCACAACTACAGCTACTGATAGTGTACAAAGTGTCAAGTCATCTCCGTCAAAGATTCCAAAGGCAGGCACTGGTCGTTTACGGAAGTGAAGGACGAAAACCAAAAGCAGTTCGAGTTTTGGTACACGTCCTGCATCTATTCCCGACAGTAAAGCTCCAAAGCCTTCAAACATTCCTGCTATTGATAATGACCACGGGGAAGTGGTTTATGATTCAGAGGGTTATTTAGGTTTTTTTGTTACAATCTTTATCAGTTGTGTGTTATTATGCATTACCATAGAGTTTTTTCCTCCAAATGTGATTTAAAACAAACAGAAAATTCCTACAATATGGTCAAAACTTTGAAGAGTCACGAAGCGACTCGTAATTCTTTTGATGGATATTTCTATCACAAGCGAATGCCTTGATGTGTATTAAAAATATAATTATTCTATTTTCAGAACATTTGTTTCTTGAAAGTAAAATGACGTCACTTAATTAAATGAAATGAATAGAACATAAGAATACACTGGTTACTGGTTCAAAGAATATGCAATTTTCGCGCCTGTCCCAAACCAGGAATATGTTTGTCATTGGCTTGTTCTTGTCTTCTTATAAAATTTTAGTTTCTTGATATTCGGTTTATTTGATGTGGTCTGTTTCCATTGATTTATTCACTTTTCTACTTTTTTTGTGGCCATTTAGGGCTTGCTATATGGTGTGAGGTTCCTCACTGTGTTGAAGACCGTACGGTGACCCTTAGATTCTTTGTTTGGGCTGTTTTAATCTTGAGATAGTATGTTGTCTCCTTGACATTTACCCCATTTCCTTTCTTTTTCATATGATTTGATTTTGTCATAATTACCAAAGCCAAACAGTCAGGAAAAGTATTAAACAAGACTCGTACTATTTGCTGGCACAAACTTCATGACTGGGGTCAAAGTGCGACTCAATAATTTTATTTATTTATGTAAATGGCATTCATTATGTATAGATGCGATTCGATTAAGTGCGTTTTTACGTGAATGTGCACCTTATTAAAGTCAATTAGTCATTGGCATAAATAAGGCCCTGAACTGAGTCGAATCTATAGAAATTAAATGACATTTACATAAAAAGGACATTCTCGAGTCGCACTTCGACCCAGTGGTTATTTTACAAGCCATTTATTATCCTATGTCTACAGTGACAGGGATACACATTAATCGTTCTCTTTTCAACTTCCAATAAAAAATCTCCAAGTTGTAAAATCTTTATGTTGTTTGAAATACTGATAAATAATTAGAAAACTCAATGAAAATTAGATTTATATCGAATCGAGCCACCCTCGTTAAGTTAAGAATTTACTTATTGAAAAANAAAAAAAAAAAAAAAAAACAAAAAAACAAAAAACACACACACACACAAAGAAAAGTGAAATGCAGTATTTTTTTCTGTACATTTTATAATACAACCTTCTTCAATTTTGCCTTCATGACACACAGATAAATTACAGTTTGCACATATTTTCCAGCTATCCCACTATCAGCCAAGTGCGAATCGTTGAAATCTTTATCACAGTCAAACAATATATGCGGCTGTTGAAACATTCATCATAACTGTAATAAACATTCTGGATTTTATCACAATGATAATTTCTTTATCGGAATCGCATCTATTGTTTCGACTATGAATATGATCACATCAATTCGTACTTGGTCTTTAATGTATCCTGCATTCACAAAATTGTATTATTAACCTAACTAAAGCACGTTGTATATTACAAACATAAGGAATATAATTTAATTTTTTTTCCAGAAAAGGGGGCAACCTTTGACCAGCTTCACCCAAAGAATGATAGTAATGACCTAATTTTGAAATCAAAATTCAATGTTCCTGCAAGACAACAAAGTTTGGAAATTTTCGGATCCACTATATGCGAAAATGGTAAAATACTATTAGCAGATTCCGGCAATTCGCGACTTCTTGTCTTGAACCAGGATTGTACATTATATAAAGAAATCGGCGATATTTCAGCTGGACCAAACGATGTGACCAATATAGATAATAATACTGTTGCTTTGACAACCATGAAAGATGTTCTGATAATTGACCTTGAAACCGGAAAGAAGGAGGAAACAATCAAAGTGAATGGGTACTGCTATGGAATATCACATCTAGACGGATGTCTGTATTGGTGTCAGCTTTCAAAAGGTATTCAGATGATTGAACTCTCAAGCATGAATATTTCAACCATAGTTGGACAAAATGAAGTTTATTACTGGAGTTATATAGCAAGCTATCAAGACAAACTGTATGTTACCTCCTCTCGCGATATTTCAATAAGTTGCTTCAGTACAAAAGGCGAACGATTTTGGAAATCCAATATTTATTCAATACGTACACCAAGATGCATTACAGTGGATAATGAATCGAATGTTTACGTTGCTTCAGACCTCAATAACTCGGTCGTTAAAATTTCCCCCGATGGCAAAGGGCATCGAACGTTGCTCAGTTTTAAAAATATAAATAGTCAAATTTGGGGGTTACATTATGATAAAATCAGACATAATTTGCTTGTTACATTTATAAATGGATCAGCATTCTTGTACGCATCGATTTGAACTTTTTTCAACATTTTCTTCTAATTAAGATTGAACTACTTTGCAAATATGTGTTTGAATGTTGCATAAATTGTTAAAAAACTGTACATAACTAGCAACATCAGTGGATTATTTCGCCACAATTTTGTGTAAAACTAAATCATTGGCGTTTTTCTAGTATAAATTCAAGTCGAGAAATCTAGAGTACGGGAAGATAATAACAAATGTAATAAAAACATAAGCTAGCTTTTGAAAAAAAACCAAAGTTTACTATTTATTTAAAGTTATGTTTTTAATGAATGCTAAAAATTCTTCGTCCAAAAATTTTCCCTGAAAGATTAGTTTTTTCTTTATAAACTATAAAATAATTTGAAATATTGTTCAGCTTCTTATTTTAGAAATAAAATTTTAGTTATATTTTAGCAAGAGATAAATATGAGTCAGACATAACTCAAATTTACATTTTATGTTATTATTAATGATACAGATTCTTCAAAAACATATATTATTAGTTAAAGACGAGAACCTCCTTTATATCTTCCTTTGAAGAACTTTCCGTGTCATATCTCGTAAGTGCAAACTTAAAGTCCAGAATACACAAGATCTGAAACTAAAAAAAATAATGCACGATGTATGACAATATGCGAAATATTGGGACTCTCTTGAAAATATCTTGGTACTGTTTTGCGGTAAGCAAATGTCACGATTTGTCTTTCAAAGGTGGATATGTAAGTTATAAATTTTTCGAAATTATGTTTAGTGAATTCGAACTTTAACTATTTTTTTTATTTTACTTTTATTTTGTGATTTTGAGATGTTATAAAAAACAAAGGGATATCAAGTTTATGTACATGGGACAGAATACCTACAGAGGGCAAGGCTCATTGTTGAGGCCTCACAGTGATTGCAAGGTAGAGATCGGGTGTTGACCCATTGTATGTTTCAACCATGTACCGGTATTTGTAGAGATCTTGTAATTATTCCTTAATACTTCAAATATGCAAATATATGTATTTTTCATATGAATTTCTTAAAATTCATATTAGTAATAATGCATGTTAAAAATAAATCAGGTATCATTT
>MJUU01023330.1:151677-166121 GCA_002080025.1 Modiolus philippinarum
TTTTTGTTTCTGGTGTTGCCATTGTCCTTGGATTGTTCGCTTTTGGATTGACTGTTCGGTTCTCACTTACTCTAAAACCAATGGATGAACATGGAAAATAAACCAAATATGAAAGCGTAGCGATCCGATTCTTGCTCTTTCAACTTTCTCATTTTTTTTCTCAATTGAATTCATAATGACACAAAGTGTCGACCCGAAAATTATAGCAATTTTTTGCTCATTTTTCCTTATCAGATTTTTAAACAAAAATTTCAATTGGTCACTCTGACCAATGTTTTATGCTTGAATGACTCTGGTTAAAGTATACATTAAGGTTCATATTTGAGAAAATACATGTGGCACATCAATTGTCTAATCATTTTTGGTCAATGGATGCGTCTTGGAGAGTGATGCAGTTTCAGATGATAATTTGGTCAGTCTGACCTTCATTTAATGCTTCAATGACTCTAGTTACAGCTTGCGTTCAGGTTCATATCAGGGATACTACATGGTCTCGCAACAAGCATATTTTGTCAGTGGATGCATTTTGGAGAGTTTTGCAGCTTCAGTTCATAATTTGGTCACTTGTATCTACATTTTACACTTGACTCACTTAGGTAAAAGTTTCCATTAATGTCCATATTTGAGATACTACATGTTACATATACATGATTTTGATGTACCTTCGACGTTCATACATCTTTAGATTATATTATGGTTATTATTTCTGGACAGCTGGCTGTCGTTTGCGACTGCTCTCACTTGTTTATATTTACCAACAACATTGCAGATGAAATTACTTCCCTTGTAAAGCTCTTTAACGACGATAGTTAATTATTGCGCTCATCAACCGATATTGTTGACATGCAACAGAATATAAACAATGATTTATGCTTGGCGGACAAACCATATAAAATGTTGATAATCATAAGTATTTTCAGATAACTGCAAATGGTCTGTACATATCGATAATGTTTGTAAAAATGCTTCTAAGCAAATTTCTGTCCGCCGAAAGTTGAAATATAACTGTGCAGGAATAACTTGAATAGTATATATCTAACAAATATATTACCCTTTCTTGAATTCGTGCGTGACTTATGAGATGGGTGTAGTATCCAAAATTCGGAAAACTTAGAAAGGCTTCAATTTGAAGCTGCTTAAATTGTCATTGGCTTGCCAAGTTATACAGGTTTAACAGTTAGACAATTAGTAATGAATTCCGCTCAAACCGGTGTTGGGGCCGTCTTGAACTTAGTGAAGCACATTGTTGAAGGTCTGTTGGTTACTTCAAGATGAAGAACAACAATAAAAGCGTTGTTCCATGGTTAGTAATACAATGCATTTGTAGAGACCTTGTCTCATTTGCATTTACTCCATATCCCTTCATTGGTCATTGAATCATTACTTTGTGAAACGGGATGGGAAACTTTGGAAAATAGAAGAAAACGACGTAAACTTAAAAACTTTTTTTAAAATTGAGTCCGGTGAAGTCTAGAATATATAGAGCATTGTTTAAATACGTAAGAATCTCGATATTGGGAACTATTATATTAAACTAAGATATCGTTCACGATACAGAATACCTCGCTGTCGACTAGAAACATTTTTCCACCCTCTTCAATTATGCTTTGGAATTCTATCGTCATTGGATGAAAGGTCAGTTCCTATTTTTTCTAGATTCAAATAAATGTTAAAAAAAAGATAATTTTTAGTTCCTTCTCTCTATCTCTTTGGTAATAGGAAAACGAAATTTTTACACACCAAAATTGATGTAATAAACTTAAAGCAGGTTAATTAAGGCCAAACTTGATTGACAGTTTAAGTTGCAACTGTGGATGCCTTTTTGAAGATTCATTATTTTAAGAATATCCATTGCATGCAATGAAATTAAGGAAATTAACACCACATAAATTGTGAAATTCAGAAACATAACAAACACGTTGAACTAAAGCTGGCACATCTGCTTTCCTGTCCGATTGTTGTGTTACCTTTGTGTAGGAGTTCTAATTTAGGCAGGTATAGATCTCTGATCCATCTCGACATTTGATTCAATTTTAGTTGTACTTTCTATAGTTTTCATGTTCACTCTCTTTTCATTAAAATGCCAACAATGCGTCGAATGTAGGTATTACTGGGGATCTAAAAAATGTACAACAAAATAGCGCGAAAATTTTATCAAATCGGAAATCAGCAAAATGGTGCGAAATTTATCAATGAGTTTTGTTTCAATGAACAAAAGAACATCTCTCTAAGCCAATGAGGATACAGATCGTCCATCCAGTTCAACCCAGAATTTTTATAAAGTTGTACTTACTATAGTTTTCATGTTCACTCTCTTTTCATTAAATGCAAACAATGCGTCGAATGTAGGTGTTACTGGGGATCTAAAAATATACAATAAAATAGCGCGAAAATTTTATCAAATCGGAAATCAGCAAAATGGTGCGAAATTTATCAACGAGTTTTGTTTCAATTAACAAAAGAACATCTCTCTAAGCCAATGGGGATTCAGATCGTTCATCCAATTTAACCCAGAATTTTTAATAATTATGATTAGCCTCATTGTAAATCAAGTCATACAGGTAAAGCGACTGAACCATGTTAAATCGTCAAAAATCAATAATTAAACAGGAAGATATGTGTATATAGAAAAATAAAGATTATCTTCAGGTAATACGTAACAAAGATAATTTTGCAATTGTGTTAATGCTATAATAATTGATTTTGTTTGTTTTCGCGTAAATAAGCTGCATTGAAGCTACATAGAATTATAAATTTTAGTACTACTTTTTTGTTTACCCTCACGCATGATTTAATATGACAACTCGAAATCAATATTTTATCATTTTGTGTTCTAAATTATGACCTAAGCATAGTAACAGAATTAATGTTATCAACTTGGAAACAGAGATCATTTTTTTTATTAAATAGTAAATAGTAATTTACCTCATGTTTATAATTTAGAAGGACTTGCAGTACGTAAATAATTAACATTAAAGTCTAATTAACATACCTCGACTGTCAGTTATTTGTACTTTGCTTATAATTTGTGATAAGCTTTAATTTAAACCAAACAAGTGTCAAATTAGTGCCCTGTGGAATGATTATTTTTAATATCTAAATTACATTAGATATGAAATTTTAAATATTTATAATTCCTTAAATATTGATATTTTAGCCCCTCGCAGTAACTTGGTATTGTTCTCCCTCCTGCAAAGCTCTGTCCTTAGCTGATTTTGGCTTTACATTTAGATAATATTGGTTATTTGTTCTCTATCAGTTTTTCAACATCTAATAGGTTATGGTCTTCCAAAGGTTAAAATTTCATCTGCACTGAAGAGACATAAGTTGTCGAAATGCTCATATGCTGAATCAAAATTCACAGTTACTTCGGTATTTAATTATCTGGTATCTTCATCTTGAGTTTATAAATATACTGTTAGTCCCAAAATATCATACCCTGAACAATGGGAACGTAGGTTAAAGAGTTTTTGGACTTTTATTATATACTTAGCATGAAATGACCTTTGTGCATAACAATAAGAGTATATGGGGTAAATGCACATGAGACAAAGTCTCTACAAATACATGGTAAAATAAAAAAAATGAGACAACGCTTTTTTATACGACCGCAAAAAAATTATAGGTCGTGTTATGGTATGGTGCTGATGTCGTCGTCTTCGTTGGCGTTGTCGTTGTCGTCGTCTGTAGACACTTTTGTTTTTGGTCAAAAGTTTCAGTGGATTAATTATGAAATTTTAACACAATATTCCATAGCACAAAAAAAGTCTTTGAGAGGTTTTGGATATTGTGGTTCCTCCGGTTTTAAAAAAGGGGACAACAGGGAAAATTAGGTGTTTTCATTTGAAAGTAGAATATTTTTTATCAGATTTTAATGGGGTGTCTTTCAGTGTGTTCCGGAGGAAATTTCCAATTAGTAGTATGTCAACGAATTTCATGTCGCACGTACTGTTCATTAGATAAACGGGACCCAAAAGGGGCGAATCTCAAAAAATGATTTTTTTTTTAAAATTATAAGTCTGATTTTGATGCAGTTTCTTCCAAATGATTCCATATGAAAATTCTAATAGCGTTTAATCATTATATTTTTGTTATTTTTTTCCCTTTCTGAGCTTTGAGAGGCCAAATGGGACCAAAATTGCAAATGTGCTATTTACCTAAAATTTTATTTTACATCGGATTTCGATGGGATTTTTTTTATTCTTCTTGTTGTAAGCTTTCAAAAGTAAGTCAACAGATTTGTTAATGTAGCTCTTACGGTTTCCGAGCTGTAAGCGGTTACATAGACCAAAATTGCAAATTTCAAAATGTGTAAAGTCTTTATTTTTCTTTGGATTTCAATGAGATTTTTTTTCTTTAGATTCCTCTTGCTTGTGAGCTTTTAGTAATTTCTCAACAAATTTGAGGCATCTCTTAAAGTTTTCCGAGTTATAAGGGGTCAAAGGGACCCAAATTCAATTTTTCAAAATAAATAAAATATTTATTTTTTTTTTAAATCAAATTTCGATTGAACCTTTTTCTTTCGATTTTTCTTGATGAAAGCTTTCAGAAGTACAGGAACAAATTTGGCATAACTCTAAATGTGTTCGAGCTTTCAAGGATCCAAAGGGCTAATTTTTATGTCCCAATTTTGAGTCCAGCTAATTACAGTGAGAAGCTTCAAATTGTGTCAAATTTATTTTAAATTACTCTTGTTCAACTTTCAGTGGTCGAAATGCTGCGATCGTATCATGCTGTGCTCGGCGTAGCCCTTCATTACCGCTGGTTTTCATCATGAATTACCATGAGGCCTTCAATAATAATTTACTCATAAATTTAAGTAGTCCAAAACGTCCCCTAGCACCGGTTTGAGCGGAAATCATTGCTATATGTCGAACAACGCTACACTCATGGTGTTCTTCACCATGGATGCGGGATCGGCATCAAGCAAAAGAGTAATTGGCAAAGTATTCTTACAACCTCTGTTATCCGTTGTTAGATAAAAAAAAGACAAATCGAAGACAATCGCAGCATTTAGACAGCAGAGGGACCTTATCGTGTCAACTGCAAGAAAAAGTGATCATAACAAAATAGTGATATGTGGGCATTTTAAACAGAATGGTCAGATTAACATTTGGAAATAGGGTCTGTAGGTCTCGTCATGTGACACCGAGAAATCACGATAAAACGTTTCCCGCCAAAACATGACGTTACAGGATTATGACGTTCAAATTTTATGCGTGAAATGTCATACGAATTTGTTTAAAATGCAACTTCCGGGTACAAATAATGTGCCCGGAAGTTCCAAAATTGAACGAGACTGACAGACCCTATTACAAAAAATAAAATTCAAAATTTAAAAGTTTGATAGTGTATCCATATGCGATATTCTCTCAAGAACACAATTACTAAAATATTTAGAGAGCATACAAGTCTCGGGAAGGAATCTTTTTACGCAGTCCAAACTAAAGGGGAGACATACTCAAGTAGGTAAATGATTTGGAGTAAATGCACTAGTATTAAACTATTTTCCTTCTAATTCGAAGCATACAATATATAGAAAGCTTAATCTCTTTTTAAGGAGCCCATTCTGAAGTCTTAAAATACAAAAATACGCACATTTGATAATAGACAGTCAATTTTGTTATGCTGTACACGTGTTTCAAGGAGTAACCTATCATGAACAGCATTAAAATGGAATAATATTGAAAGCCATAATAAAAAAAATAGACAGATAAGAAGTACTACTTATAAAAATATCAAAAAAGGAGGCCAAATCCAGTACCAGGACATCCACCGATTGTCATCCATGGGATGAAGCTTTAGTATTTTAAAGGGTAAGAATTTATTTTATAAAATCGGTTCATTTCTGTAAAACGCATGGTAAAATTTTCCTGTCAGAATTGTCTGACTATTGGACCGTTTCATACTCTCATAGACCTCTGTTCCACCAGCAGTGGCATCGGGACAATAGTTTCATATATACCCAAGCCGCATTATTATCAGTAACTTTACAATGAGCGGTCAAGGAGAAAATGCACATGTAACTTTTTACAGAAAACTAATATTTCAGATAGCAAAGATGTTACCTCAGAGAAAATGCAAACGAAAGAGGATCGCCACAACTACTGATAGTGTACAAATTGTCGAATCATTTCCGTCAAAGATTCCAAAGACAGGCTCTGCTCGTGTCAGGAAGTCAAGTGCGGTTAACAAAAACAGCTCGAGTGTTGGTATATGTACTGCATCTATTTCCGACAGTACAACTCCAAAGCTTTCAAATCTTCCTGCTACTGATAATGCAAGTCATGGTGAAGTGGTTTATAATGCAGAAGGTAATGACGTTATTGTTTTTTGTTAAAATCCTTATTAGTTGAGCGTTATCATGCAACGCTGTATAAACAGTTCTTTTTCTCCAAATGGGGTTTTATAACAAACAGAAAATTCCAACAAGACTGTTAAAATTTTGAATAGTCGTGAAGCGACTCGAATATTTTAAGATAGGATACAGAGTAAATGAACATGAGACCATGACACATATGTGAACTCCATCTGCAATAATTTTAATGAGCTGTTTGGCCATTTCGGAAATTTATTCCTCATCAGCAGCACTAGAACCCAAACAAAGGAAAAACATGATTTCAAAAAATGTTTAAAACGCATAAAACCAAACGAAATCCGAATAATCAGTAATATCAAATATAGCTAAGGACAAAACTACGATGGAGGGAGTTAACCCTTCGGTTTGAGAATTTACATAAAGTTGGATAATAGTAATCGAAGTACTTTTGATAGATGTTTCTTTCATTAAAGAATTTCTTGTCGTTTATTAAGAATATAATCATTCTGTTTTCACAACATTTGTTCCTTGAAAGTAAAATGACGTCACTTAAATATTACATTGAAATGAATTGAATACAAATATAATTTTTGTTCCTGATATGAAAATTTTGTCAACAATAATGGACGAGCCCTCTAGGGGAAAAGTCTATTATTGGAGACAATATTTGAAGTATCTGAAACAAACCTCTCCTTCTATTTATCGGTAATTAACTAAATCGTTTGAAAGAACAAATTTTGAAAACTGAAATCAATTTTCAGCAAATCTTGACTGTTGATAAGTGAAAGAATTGATATGATCTTTACGGTTTTTGCAGATGCTGATTCCTTTTTAATACATTGAGAAAGTAGGCGTGGCCAAATATACATTTTGCCAACGTTTTGTCGTTTTCGTACATTAGAAGTTACTGAAAAAATTATTGCTCCATCCATCACACGAGATCAAAGAAAGTCATACAAATTACCGATAAAGAATAAATTGGTGCAAAGAACACGATTTAATCATATGAAAATTACCAATGCTTAACAGACAGAAAAAATGTTAAACAGGACTCAGACCATTTGTTCGTGGAAAACAAATAGTACAAACACTATTTTATAAATGAGCAATTTATTATCCCATGTTTACAGTGACATTAATACACATCTATCGTTTTTTTTCAAATCAACCTTTTTCACCATGCAACAGACGCAAATTACAGTTCGCATATATATTAAATAGTTATCCTACATTCATAAAATTTTATTATTAACTTAGAGCGCCTAGTATACATGCAATACAACCATTAGAAATATAAGTAATATTAATAAATATCTTTCCAGAAAAGGAGGCAACCTTTTGTCAAGGACACCCAAATAATTACAGTGATGACCGTATTTGGAAAGCTAAATTCAATATTCCTGCAGGACAAAAAGATTTGAAAATTTACGGATCCACTATATGCGAAAATGGTAAAATGATATTTGCAGATACTAGCAACTCCCGTCTACTTGTCATGAACGATGATGGTACATTATATAAGGAAATAGGCGACATTGCAGGTGGACCGAACGATGTTACAAATATAGATAATGATACTGTTGCTGTTACAACCATGAAAGATGTTCTAATAATTGACCTTGAAACCGGAAAGAAGAAAGAAACAATCAAAGTGAATGGGTACTGTTTTGGAATAGCACATCTAGACGGCTGTTTGTATTGGTCTCAACTTTCACAAGGTATTCAGATGATTGAACTCTCAAGCATGAATATTTCAACCATAGTTGGACAAGAGGAAGTCTATTATTGGAGTTATATAGCAACACACCAGGACAAACTGTATGTCACCACCTCTCGTGATACTTCAATAAGTTGCTTCAGTGCAAAAGGTGAACAGATTTGGAAATTCAAGGATGATTCAATTCTTACACCAAGAGGCATTGCAGTAGATAATGAATCGAATGTTTACGTTGCTTCGGACCTCAATAACATAGTCGTTAAAATTTCACCCGATGGCAAAGAACATCGAACGTTGCTCAGCTTGAAAGATATAAATAGCCAAATTTGGGGGTTGCATTATGATAAATTCAGACATAATTTGCTAGTTACATTTATAAATGGATCAGCATTCTTGTACACAGCGATTTCTTTTAATTTAGATTGAACTACTTTGCAGATATGTGTTCAAATGCTGAATAAATAGTTTAAAAAGTCTTGCTTCAAGTCATTAAGTTAGTAGTCTACCTGTATTGGGTTTTATTCGTATGTTTATTATACTACAGGGAAACGGGACAGATAAAGGGGGTTTGGGTACCCAGAAACCGGTTTAACCCTACCGCTAGCTTTTGCTAGTGCCGGTACCAAGTCCGGCTATCCTGAGTTCCTATAGTTATTTATGTTTGCCTGTAGTCTATTTTGTGCTTTTGTAGTGCAGTTCTCTTGAGGTCTGTGGTTTGTGACTGTAATGTTCGGCTATTGCAGGTGTTTATTGTGATCAATTGCCTTTATAATTGCTGTAAGTCAGCTTCCCACTTGCGTAATCTGGTAACTGTACATAACTAGCAACATCAATGAATTGTTTTTCCACAGTTAAAAAAAATAACTAAATTGTTCATAGTTTTTTTAATAATGTGAATTCAAATCGAGAGAGTACAAGAAAATAATTAATAAAAACCTAGGACAATTTATAAATTTTAAAGATTGCTGTTCAATTAAAATTACGCATTTTAATATATCTTTGCTTCTGAAAACTATTCGTCAATAAGTTTCCTTTTAACTGACGTATCCATAAAAAGTAGTTTTTTTTCTTTATTCAAAATAATAGGTTGAAAATAATGTTCAATTTCTTATTATAGAATAAGAAAAATGTTACTCTTATTATGGAAAGAAAAAAATATGAGTCAAAAATAACTCAGCTTTATATTTTTTGTCATGATAACACAATACTGATTCTTCAAAAACAGATATATGAACGAAAGATGAGAAATTCTTTTTATAGATTCCTTTTAAATACTCACTATCGGCCAAGTGCGAATCGAGCCAGGAATTTTTACTGTAAATAGCGATGGTATATTACTGTAAACTATTGAATTATGGGAATATCAGCTTTGTCAATCTTTTGAAAACAATAATATAATCACATTATATCATTTTTAAGCAAAACGGGTCTAAAAAGGCAAAATATCACGTTTGTTTAATTTGTAAACGTATATTTAAATGACCTTATGCAATTATCTATATCTATATCTATATTAAGGATTAAGGATCTAATTATCAATATCTATCAGAACCTTTTCATAGATCGTATGAGACGGAACCCTGTAGAGTAGTCTTTTGAAATAGTCATTGATCAGTCCCTTCCAATTGATGGACCAGAACTGAACTTGACTAGTAGTAGTAGACTCATATACCAAATATAAGATGAATCTCTGCAAGATTAAGAAGAAACTCTGGAAAATTTGTATTTCGCCTACATTTTATAACTCCAAGACTTCTAACTCCGACATAAATGCATTGACCGGGATAAAAGTTTAACCTGATCTGTGATTCATGGTGCAGAAAATATATATATCAAATATCATATGAATATCAGCAAACATGTTTTGGAAAAATTAGGATTGACGGATAGACGAACGTACAAACGGACGGAGCGCAAGCCTAGAGTTCCCTTCGGCTATCGGAAAATGTACCATATAGCCTTTTCATTTCAGAATTGATTTTCTAATTATAGAGTTATAAATAATTCAAATGTTCCTCATTGTATTGAAGACCGTACGGTGACCCCTAGATGCTTTGTTTTGGGTCGTTTTAACCTGGATATTGGATGTTGTCTCCTTGACATTTACCCCATTTCCTTTCTTTTTCATATTCATCGATGCATTGAACCTTATTTAGAGATATTATCTAAATCGGAAAAATATGGGTAATCGAAAACGTCATTAAACTTTTTAAAAATTAAACTGTTCCGTTTTTCCAAAATAAAAGCCGCTTTGACTTTTAACCAGTAAGATTTAAAGTAGGTATTAGACTGAGCACGAAGAATATATCATGCCTTATTCCCCGTCTAAAACCAGATTATACCGGCGGATCTAACACCCGAAAAAAGGGTCCAATGTGGTTCAAGATAAAGTGGTTCCAATGTACTTTGTGTCACCTAGCTTTTGGGGCAATTTTGCTAAATTGTGGCACGAAGTTTAAAAAAAATCGAGAACAATTACGTTCCAATCCCCGGACGACACCCCACCCCCACCCCAGGATACGACAGTGAGAAAAGAATGTTTTACACTTTTAATTTAGAGTTTAAGATTAATGAAAACAATAAAATACAAGATATATTCCGTTAAGGTAAGTACGCAATGCGTTAAATAGTACCCTTTCTCTCATGTATACAATGTACACGCCCACTACCTGTTTTCATATATCAATTTAGCATTTTTAGCTTTGTAATATATTAAATTACTAGATTTTTTTCTATCATTAATTTATCATAATATTTTGACAGAAGTTGTGTTTCCCTAATTATGACAAACTAACATGTTCACAAAATTATACTGTGGGAAATACCAACAGAATTAAATTATGACATTGACTATTGAAAACGGAAAAATGTGTATTTTAATAGATTATAATTGGTCTAAGTCTGTAAAGATCTTAAAATGCTTATGTAACATTAATAATTGTGTGCTTTACTTTAATCATTGTTAACAACAGGTAAAACATTCACTTTCTTTACACAAATAATTGTTAAGAAGTTGTGGAAAAAGATTAATTGCGTGAAGATGTATCACTGTAATTGCTGTATTTTGGCTTTAAGGGAGAACAGTATATATCAGAATGTGATATCGGAGGATACTGGTTTTCAATATTTAATGCATAATCTTACAACCTGTATCTGATGATTGTTTGCGGCATCATGATTTGAGGATAGTTCATATGTAGAAAGTGCAAATGGGTAAGTTTGGTATTATTTGACGTGCACTTGTTGTCTTAAAACTATGCATGGGGTAAAATCTTAAAAGGATTAGGTGATATTGTTTATATAGAATAGACCTACCTGTTTTTCACTGTCGAGTTCGTCATCTTGAAATGACCGATCCTCATCGGGTACACGACAGTGTTTAAGCTGTTAATAAAAAATTAAAGGGATGTTATGTAAATGAACACGGACAAAATCCCTACAAATTGGCAAAGCTCATTAATAATGGGTTCATGGTGACTGCAAGGTGACGAATGTGCGTTGTTAAATTGCATGGTTCAACCATGAATTTGTAGAGATCAAAGTCTGTAAATGTGCAAATATTTACATCTTTGAATTTTCAATGAAACTCTATAGTAAAATGCATTTTCAGAATGAATCAAGTAACATCTAAGATGAATTTAAAAAATATCCAAACCCAAGGGATGAACATGAAAAATTAACCAAATATGAAAATGTAGGGATCTAATTCTTGCTCTTTAACTTTCTCTCTTCCTCCCCTTTCTCCCTTGAATTCATACTGACACAACAAACATAGTTATTGTGTCTACCAAAAAATTATGATAAACATTTTTCTATGTTAGATCCTTCTTTTAATTTTCACTTGTTCACTTTTTCGAGCATTCATTTTTGCTGTCCATTTAGATTATATTTGTTCTCTATCGGTTTTTAATCATCCCCTTTTTATAGTGTTCAGAATGTTTATATTTTATCTGCACGGAAGAGAATAAATTGTCGAAATGGCCATATGCAGAAGCTTAATTTGCTTTATTTGCAGTTACTGCAGTATTTTGTTACTTATTGAAAGAAAAATGCAAGTATACTATATAACAACTTTCATTTGATGAAGTGGGAGGATAAAACCGATTATATGTACATGAATCTACCCATCTTTTTGCTTATATCCTGAGGCAAATAACAATCAATCGTAAAAATCAAGTACAAGAAGATAAGACTTGAACACTAAAGTCTAAAAAATGAGGTTGTGAACTAATATTATAACAACCCAATTATTTAACTGGACAGATTTTTATACTAATTTAATAAGCATTTGCATGTCTTCTCATTGAAAATGTGTGTTAATGTTTCTCTAAACACACTCAAACAAATTGAATACACAATGATAACTTATTGAAAACAAGCATAAATAAATAAATCGTATTTCAAATGAATTCAATTCCGTTCAACGGTGACCCACAAGGGAATTGAACACACTCCCAGAAGCTACAACCTCAGCTGCCACACTGGAAGACTTTAAGGCCGCGATATCCATCTTGGCTGTGGCCTTGATGGGAGCCAACCACATTAAATATAGTTTAATCTTGTATATAGATTTTGTGTACATTTTGGACATGCGTCGCTGGGGATGTCTCCTGCCTTATCGAGCTAGACTCAATCAAAACTCTATGAAGAGTCGATTTTGTAAAGAAAGAATAGGAAGAAGAATCCTAACATCCTTTGTTCTTTTTGTCTCGTTTTTGAAAAAAGTCAAAACTTGTTATACTATGACATTTATTAACCATGTTAATAATTATCGTCTAAAAATAGTTGTCTTTTTTGTGTTTTTGTTTTATTATTCACACCCTTTTCACCAATGTGCTGTTCCTTTTTTTACCAATTCGTTTCCTGTGTTTTGAAGGATTGATTGGATTAGGCTAGGGCTCCATGGAACCTTAACTTCACTTTAAAATCAAAATGAGATGAAATGTGATTTCAACACTTCTAATATAATAAGATGCAGAACATCTATCTAATCAACTGTCAAAATGTACTGTACGTACAAGTTTTTTCCCAATTAGCATAAAACTGGCCAACCCATATTTTTTATTTTACCGGTAACATCAGCAAACGCCTGTACCAGTCGGAAATTTATTGTAGATCAGTGCAGATTATTTTTTATGTTTAGCGGTCTATATCAACAGTCTTTAAAATATTCAGTCATTTTTCTTATACTTCAGTAGATAATCAGGCAAAATTGCCACATGATTTTTGTTCCATTCAAATTTTCATTTTCATGTGTTTTTTGTGTTCTAGATGAAACACTTTTCTTCCAGGGACATCATATGTAAACTTCTTTAAAAGTTAATTTGATATTATCCTTGACCCTAAAATATGCTACGAAATGGAATATACTTGCATGAATGCATTTTATTGAACTGTTCACCAATGCAATAGCTTTATAGGACATCTTTTTGTACTTTTAATTGAAAAATAGTAAAGTACTCAAGTTGCATAAAAACAGTAAATTTCGATCTGCTTTTTCAAGGCGTAACCTCTCTTCAGTGGCATTAAAATCAAATCAAATGGAAACCATAATCCAAATGTAATAGAAAAAAGAAGTACTCATTACCAAAAATATCGATATAATTATCAAATTTAGCATATATACAACATATCTAAATTGATATTCAACTTGTCTTAGTTAATTGGCTGCGTCACTCTCCATTCATTTGTTATCATTCGTTCAGCTTATGTTAAAGATTGCTCACACATTATTAAGCGGAAGGACGGAAATATCTTATTATATGTTTACAGATTTAATTGCGTCCTTTTTATATATAAGTAACAATTGTCTAAGAAAATTCATAACGAACGGAGCAGAAAAGTAAAAAAAGGTTTCCAATACAGAAAGGCAAGCGACAGTGACGAACTTAATAGGTATTGAAATATTGTTTTACTGTTTAGTGATATAAAAAACGGAAATACTGGTTAAAAGCATTTTAATAAGAATATATTTTCTTTAATTCGTCTATAAATTAATGCTTTTCACAAAGAAAAGGGGTGAAAACGTTGAACAGCGCAAGTTCTCAAGAGTTGATATGCCTTGACTGAATAAACTCTTTCCTGGCAATGCTTAGGGTGTATGCAGTGTCATTTTTCTGAGATATAAATATAAAAAAAAGAAAAAAAGAAAACACATTGGACAGTCAATGACTGTTTAAATCAAAATTGTAAAGGAGAAATAAAATCAAAAGAACATTTGAAATTTTTTTAGAATGTAGAATCAAAGAGTTTCTACACGGAATCATGTAAGTACCTCAATATTATGTAAATATAATTGTTTTTACTTAACTTTTAGAGAAAATATGGCTTCAAACCAAAAGCAACCATCTCTACCAAAGCTTCCCGGCACCTGAATAGGTTTTCAGGGGCTTTGGCTACAGAGCTGCC
>MJUU01023331.1:3306-16371 GCA_002080025.1 Modiolus philippinarum
AAAAAAAATGCTTGCATATGATTTGACCAATCTAAAAAAAATAAAAACAAAGGTGTATGGTTTTTACGAAATACTTGATATTCAAGGGGAAATCGTATATTTATATTATCCTTTTAACAATATATTTGTTATAGAGAGAGTAACTGGTGACGACCTGTCAGACTTACTAGAAATGTATAGGAATCAAAAGTGTAGAACCAGAGATACACGTCAGTGTTATGTATAACCCGTGTCATGCAAGCAACGTAAACGTAAAAAATGTGAGTGAATTAAGAATCTAGCCCGTTTTACCCGTCTCAACTGTAGTGAAAAACAATTGCTTATTTTCGTTAGTCCCGTAGATAGTAGTTAACTATGGGGAAAAGCCGTAGGTTTTCAAAAAACGTTTTTTGAAAACCTACGGCTTTTCCCCATAGTTAACTACTGGTTATTCCATTCCGTTTGATAACAGTATGGCCGCCAGTGCGGAACTTAGTTATAACATTTGACCCTATGGGAAAAATCACATTTTCATTTTCTGCTCTGAACCTACTGAAGAAAATTCGACCAAACTTCACATGCAGGAATGATGTATTGCTCATTTCGTTTAGATCCGACAAAGAACATGGCGGCCAGTGTGGAACTTAAGATTCAACATTTGCCCCTATGGAAAAATGTCAATTTCGCATCTTCTCCTCTGAAATCATTGAGACAAATTCAACCAAACTTTACAGGAATGGTGCATTGAAGGTCGTTTACCAAGATTGCTCATTTCATCCAGATCTGACAAAAGCATAGTTGCATGCCAGCGCTGAACTTAGGTTCAACATTGGACCTTATGGTAAAAATCACATTTTCATCTTCTCCTTTGTTTCAGTGGTTTCAACTGAAGCATATAACATAAGACGCTAAGAAAAAAAACATCATTTTTGGTTATCAGTATAGACATGGCTTATACTAGTAATTTACGCATTTTGTTAGGTTAGCGATTCAGGCTCAGTCCCATCAGCCTCCATTTTCAAAAACGGGTCACGGCACAAATATCAAAACCCATCCAAACCCTTTTTGTGCCAAAGAACATTATGTTAAAATTTGGTTAGGATTGATCAACTAGAACTAAAGTTATTGACCAAAAACAAAGGAAACTACAGACAATCACGACGACGAAAGCGCCATACCTTTATACAACAGCAAATGTTGTGGTCCTAAAAAAACCAGAGTTAAACCAACAGAAATCATCATTGAAAAATATTTATAATTAAAGGAATAGACCATTTGCCAATTCAAACGGAATTCCCGAATTTGACCTCGCGTTTTACAAACTTGGACTAAGGGAAGCAACTCTAGACCGGACAAACACGGTTAGTTTCCAACGTAAACTAGCCAAAATGTAAAAATTATTTTCTCTTGACCTGTAAGGATTCCAAACTTCGACTTTGGTGAACTTTATCAAAATAATATGACCTTTTATGTGCCTGTTTGATTTGCTTTATATCCCAATAGATTTCATATACCAGAATGCTGATTTATAAGGGTTTCTTCGGTAAATGTGACAACCTGTCCGGTGTCACGTGACGTTGATTGAGTCAAAATTTTAAAGAAAGGAACCAAAGTCGGTAATTGGCAAATCACCTATTCTTTTCCATGTATCGCGAATTTTAACCTCAACTTGATGGTAACCACTGTTTAAATCAAGGGTGATAAGTTTTGAGTGGAAGTAACTCCACAGTATGATTAGAAAGTCATTTTTCTTTTGATATCAACAGTGAACTACTTTTTGCTACTTTAAACATTTATATAGGTATTTGAATGATTTAGGGTTTCTAAAGTTTTAGACCCTGGTATTATTATGCTTTGTACGATGAAAAAGGTAATATTTGACGTGCTAATTCATTGGTGACTTGGACGTTTGGGTCATGAAAATACAAGAGGTTTTCTCAGCATCCATGGCTCAATTTTATCCTGTTGTCATAAGGCTGAAGGTTCAATATAATAAACTTGTAAACTTTGATGAAATGATTAAACTGATTGCATTCTAAAGAAATATTTATCATTTTGAATATCATTTTAAAGCAGTTTAAATTGTCGAGTCTTTCAATCGCTTTCGCGATAAAAGAAACCAATGTTACATAGTTACTAAAATGTTCACAAATTCACAAAACAAATAAATACGGAGTGTCTAAAATTGGTTCCTTTTCCGCATAATCAGGCAAGTAAATTCGAAAAATCGTGTATTACGCCTAAGAAATAAACGGAATCATAAATAGGGCTTAATTTAGATGAATATATACTACAATGCTCCGCAAGTGGATGACCAAGCGTAGACCCCCTTTCAGTCACTATAAACAAAAACAAAAACAAACTAGAAACACTATAAGCTAAGCTCACTAATATATACCCCCGCCTCCCAATTTGATTCCAGAAGTAAAAAAAATCAGGAAAAAATCAAGTCAAATGAAATTTTTAAATATCTAGTGCACAATGGCACTATACACTGAACATTCTGTACAACTTTTAATTAATTTCACCAAATGGTCTAGGAGGAGTTAAAGCAGGTGGTTTAAAAAGCATAAACACTATCTGAAAAAGTAATATATGTATCACCCTTTGTTGACAAAAGCTCTTAAAAGTGTACTTTCTGAAATGTCGACAACCGAATACCAAAGAGTTGATACATGAAGTGAAAGGTTTAAAACATGACGACATATATGGTGATCTCATGCAGAGATTTACAAATGCCGACACAGGAATTATACAGAAAAAGACAAAAGTTAAATCATGAAAATAACACTTAAATTAACAAAATTGTTATCATAATGCAACAAAAAATCGTTTTTAGCACTTTAAATAAAAAAAAATAATAAGAATATACGTTTTTCACGTTATGTATAACACTTTAAATCGGTACTCATTTTTTTTTTCAACCATTCGGGTGTATACTTGATGCATCTTTCCAAATTTATAAAATATTTGCATAATATCATAAAATGACTACAGTTGGTAAATTATACTGCTAAAGTTCAAACTTACGTTTTCATTTTCTTCTATAGAGGTGTACACAGCATATAACCAGACAAATAATGAGAAATTTACCAAGTTAAACCTTAGTTCAAATCGAAATAAACAAGCGTTAATGTTAAATACGATTTATTAAAGGGTTTAGTTTTATCTTAATTGTCCATGAAGGGTAATTTGTGTATTTGTATTGCCTCGTTTAAAAAGCCGTAACGAACTTGGTTATGAAATCTGTCTTGTTTATTTTGACTAAACTTGTTCAGATATTCGAATGTCATGCGTCGCAGTCTTCTTATGAAATCCGAGTAAGAAACTTTTGAAACTTAAAACTAAAAACATCATGATTTGCGATATTTTGTTGGCGCTTTCTGTTTTGACTCGGCTGTTGGCACCTGAAACTTTTGTTATCGTGTATTTTGTATTTAAAATAAAAGTTACTTATGAAAAAAATGAATTAAAGATAATGAAGATTTTTTAAAGTGCACATACAAAGAGAAATAAGCAATAAAATAACAGTAGAACATACCTTATTTCTAACTGTTTATTAACTATGCTTATTTTTCTCAAATTTGGTATATAATCAATGATATTGGCAATGATCTGGTTTTATCGGCCATATTTATTTAATTTACTATTGATTTCAACGTTTGAACAGTTATCAAAAAGTCGTTTTAAATCTGGAAGGAAAGTGATAAATTGCTCCTGAAATACCATATTTGTTTTCCATGCCATGGCTGTTATCTTAACTTAAACCGATATCAACAGTAAACAACATTTCGTACTTTTAGAAGTCTTTCACTCCATATAAAACGAAGTTTCTGTTTCATTTTCGTTATACAAAAGTTCTTATTCTCTATTAATTTTAAGCATTATGTTTTTAATGCAAAACATGAAATGACAGGGTTTTATACCGAAGTTACTGTTAATTTTGTTTCTGCATATGCGTATTTCGACAACTTAGGTCTCTTCAATGCATATCAAAACAAAACATATGGAAATTCATATATGTATGTGTAAAACCTGATGGAGAACAAATTACCAATAGGATCCAAAGCTAAAATTATATAAGGACAGAGATATGAGAGATACTCCTTAGTGTTATGAAATTCTTAATATATCTTGCACTAATATATCGGAAAAGTGCGAATCGACAAGATCATTATTATAGTCGAGCAATATATGCGATTGTTGCAAAAGTCGTTATTACTGTAATATATATAATTGATTTTATTACAGTAATAATTTCTTTATCGGGGTCGCATATATTGTTTAGACTATAATAATGATCTCATCGATTCGCACTCGTTCGATAGTGTCTTGATGGTGATTTAAAGGAACAAATTCTCAAATTCAATGTCAAATGAAAATCTCGATGAGTTTATTTTCCCACTAAAATTTCAAATGTGTGTAAATCGAAAATAAGCACACTGAACTGTCGATATTTTTCCATGAAATGTTATCTTTTGAAAATGACATAACCGGCACCATCAATCTATAATTCTTAAAATTCTTGACATGAGGAATGACCCACCTGAAAACATCATACAGAACCAATCAAGTGCATGCCATTTTGCTATTGCTTGCAAAATCATATTTGTGTATTTCATCTGTAGGTTAATATAATTTATGTGGAAAATTGAAATCATCGACTAGTAAATTTTCAGAATAGAAAAATTCTACAACGGCTGAATGGCCGGCAATACCTTTTCTTTGACATTTTCAGTACCGTTTGCATTAATTGAGAATGAAAAGCACTGTTTGCTGTTGATCATAAAAAATGTGCTACAGTAGTTGGCCATATTAAAGTTCCCAACGTGAAATATCCCTGTGCTTTACATGTAAAAACAGTCGCTGTTTAAAACATTCTGTAGACGGCTCTTTTCTTGTCCGATTGTTGTATTTTTACTGCCAAAAGAGCATCACAAATATTTTCTCACAGCAATTTGATAATAATTTTATGTTCAAATGTTTGCTTATTGTGATAAATGTAATTTAAATACAGACTGAAAATTTGACGTCACAAATTATTATAATATATAGAAAAATGTTACGTTGTATTCTGTTTTTGATATGGTCACTTACTGTACTTGTTTTAAGGTAGCACAGCAGTCTTTTGGGGGACAATTGTCCGTACCTGATTTTGAAAGCCTTTAACTTTGTTATTAGTAAAGATACAATGACAAGTGAGATATCAAATAAAAAGAAAATTGAAATGACTTTTAATGCTCATTTCAATATCATTCCTTTTAAGTAGATCAGTTTAAATTTCGGGCATATTTGGCAAAAATTGGGATTTTTTTTTTGTTATATTTTTTTTAATCAAAATGACGCTTACAGATTTACAGGTAGCTGAATTCTGTTTACCTATCTCAAAAAACCACGAAAATACCACAAAACCGTATCTTGGATTTTTTGGGATCTGGTTTGAAAGTAAATGAAATTTCAATTTTTTACTCCGAAAATTTTTATATTTCAAATTTTAAAATTAATTTACTTTTGAACCAGTCCTTGTTTCAAAAATCTGAGACACAGTTTTGCAGCAATTGAAAGGTTTGTTCAGATAAAGTAAGCAGAATTCAGCTACTTGTAAAAGTTATTTTCATTTTAAAAATATATAACAACTAAGGAAAATATTTTGACAAATATGGAGATTTTGGCATTGAAACGTACTTAAAAAATCTACTATTGAAATTGATATGAACACACAGTTTATTTATTTTCCTTTTATTTGATACCTCATTTATTGTTGTATAGTTTATAGATTTTGAGAGTTTTAGCATGTTTAAATTTTGTAAATTTTTATTTAAAGTTCTTGTGTCTTTCTCTTATAGGCTTTTTCCAAAAAAAAAAATCATTTGGTCCGCCATTTCGTTTCGGCATTTAAATACAAATAAACAGTCCCGGTTATCAACCCAACGCGGCAAGTGTAGTTTATCCTGAACGCAGCTCATAAAACTGTTCACGTTTAGATTCACCATGTCAATGTTTACTGTGGTTTACTGTGACATTGCACTAATTTTGTTAGAATCAAAACGTATTAAGGGTTTAAGTTGTGTATTGTTAGCAAACCGTACGAGTGACAACCGGAAGCAAAGAGTGTTTGTACTCCCAATAGACCACTTTCATGTTTATTTCTTATCCCGACTTGGCTCCGTTTTTATAACGTTTTCCACAAAGGGAAGTAACCTACTCGGACCCGACAGGCAGGTTTACGGTTTCATTGTAATATATGGGTATCTATCACTGGACTGACTAGGGGTAATATCTCGATTGTCTTTAAATAAATTATTTCAAGCTATTCGGGTACTTACCACAGTGAAAATCGTAACCGTTGCCAGAGAAAATATTTACTGACCGTCCTTTCCCTAATGAGACCGAAAACCAGAATGACGGATGTTAGCGAGTGACGTCCCTTTGAAAAACATGCTAAATTAGCAGTCATTCCGTAAATATGAAATTCGTCTATTGATGGTAGATTTCAAATCCAGGAAAACTTGGATAACAACACTTTTTGAAAAGGGCTATAATTTTATATTTGTAAACTCTGGTAGATTTTATGCTAAAATTATTATCCTATTAGATAGGATAGTGCTTTGCTGCTATTTTTTAAAAATGTTTTTCGCTACATTTTTTGTTTTGAAGTTTCATGCTTTTCATGTTGCTTAATGTACTTATGTAAATTTTTATTTTGTGCTTGAAGTTTCATGTTGCATGTTTTGTTGATTTGTTGATGTACTTGTTTTTATAAATTCGGTGAAAAGCTAATAAGAGCTTGTGTTTTATGTTATTTTTACATGCCGAATTGAAATAAAGCTACACTTACTTACGGGCATTCGGGGACAGACATGACATTTACCTTCAAAAGACTATTGTGCTAATCTTAAGTGGTTGACATTACTCGATCTTGAACTGTTTTGGGAAAAATTAACGATTGTTAGCATATTTATGAAATCCATCGAAATCGAAATAGCTCTCTCCTTTATTCACGCTCTAATAAGGTTCTCGCCTTTATTCGTGTTTCAACCGGAAGTAAACAAAACAATGCAATGGCAGACTATGGAGAGCCTATTTTTCAATCCACATTACACATTCAAAAAGTAGCTCACCAGGTCGCCTTAACATCAAGCCACCTAATATGGGAACAAGCATCGAAGGGAGGGCCTCTTGACAGTCCGTCTTCAGAGCCTCTTTTCTGTACGTAACAATTTTCCTTGACTTAAAACGAAGTGTTGATATTTTGTAGTCAGTGCAACACGACACCATTCTACATATTGAACTCGAGTCCTGTAGCAGCATCGATGATAAATAGCAGATGTTCAAACGAAAGAAAATAAAAGCAATATTTGGCGAAGTAATCGAAGTTTGCATTAATGTAATATTGCAACCTTGGAAAAATTTATTTCCTTGTTGCTAGTAATGGTGTAACAGCTGTTTGATTGTGTGATGTGTGTTTTCACATCAAAACCATAGGCACTTGTTTTAGGAAAAAATGCTATCTGTGTGTTGTGGATAGTATGTCTGTGATTCCATATAATATCAAATTTCTCCATACATACTTTGTTAGCTTGTACCATGTTTACAATGTTAAAAGTCCAAATTGAAGTATATGTCTGTTACCAAAAAAATCAGGTTCTTTTGGCAAAGACATATAATTATAGAGATTGGCAACTCGACTATCAAGCTACATGTATACTAATCACAACAAACATGTTACGGCCACATCAGAACTTCTTAAACTATTTTTAATTTATTCGACATATTTTTAATACAAAATGAAAAACAGCCAATCAAAGATTGCGATCCCCCTCTCCCCCTTTTTGGACCCCCTCCCCTTGTAAAAAAACAAGTGTTTTTGAAACTAAATTAATCATCGTAACTGAACAAATGTAAAACACCAAAAAGATATTGTTGCTAGGTAGAATTCCAAAAAACAGTAGGTCTTTGAGAGTTTCAGGAAATTTACCAAAATAAAAATCAAA
This sequence comes from Modiolus philippinarum, assembly GCA_002080025.1. Taxonomy (NCBI): domain Eukaryota; kingdom Metazoa; phylum Mollusca; class Bivalvia; order Mytilida; family Modiolidae; genus Modiolus; species Modiolus philippinarum. Next base: position 11,280 of record MJUU01023331.1, read on the forward strand.
GATTTTTGCAATCTGCATGATCTGACTATTTAAAATCATCATTGAAACTATAAGGCATCAAAAAAGGTATGGTTGCTAGGTAAAATTCCAAAAAGTAATTGGTCTTTGAGGGTTTCAGGAAAATTTACCAAAATTAGAATCAAAGATTCTTGCAACCTGACAGTTGAAATTCATCCTTATTAACTCTAAATAATTGAAAAAAATATGGTTGCTAGGTAGAATTCCAAAAAATAATGGGTCTTTGAGAGTTTCAGGAACTTTACCAAAATTAGAATAAAAGTTCTTTGCAATCTGACCATTGAAAATGATTATTAAATCTAAAAGGCATCAAAAAAGATATGGTTGCTAGGTAAAATTCCCATTTTCAGGAAATTTCCCCAAATTAGAATCAAAGATTCTTGCAACCTGACAGTTGAAATTCATCCTTATAACATGTATAACTCTAAATAATTGAAAAAGATTTGGTTGCTAGGTAGAATTCCAAAAAATAATGGGTCTTTGAGAGTTTCATGAACTTTACCAAAATTAGAACTGAGGTGTTTTGCAAACCGACTATTGAAAATGATCATTAAAACTATAAGGCATCAAAAAGGATATGGTTGCTAGGTAAAATTCCAAAAATAATTGGTCTTTGAGAGTTTCAGGAAATTTACCAAAATTAGAATCATATTTTTGAAATCCTAGTGTTCATACTAGTTGATGACATTACAAAGTTGCTTAATTATAAAACTTCATGTTGGAATTTCAAAAATTATTAGTCTTTGACATTTTCAGGAAATTTACCAAATTTGGCACTTGGGTCTAAATTCCAAAGGCTTAGAACATATTCAAAGAGCAATTCCAATAATTCCTCATGAAAACATAAACCACAAAATCGAAATTATACATAGAGTTCCAGTCGTTCTGATTAGTACTAATTGTTTAACATTTTTTGGCCCCTTAAGGGCATGCCCCCAGGGGTCATACCAAAAGTCCGCTATCATCAGTTAATGAGATGCATATAATTGAACTTGCATAAAAAGTTTCAGCTTCCAAACATGAATACTTCAGAAGATTTCACTTATTACTGGATATCTCGAAATACATTTTCGCTCATTTTTCCGCCCTGAGGGCAAATTTAAAAATTCCAAAACCTTTGGCACAGACAACTTTTATTAGGGGGGTAACGATTCACCGAAGTTTCGATTTTTTTGTTCGGTTCGATTTTCGGTTCTTTAAACCCGTATTTCGATTCGGTTTCGCTCCGGAATGTTCAGTATATTACAAATGAAAGCTAACAACTCAACCGCAGACAAAATGACCTGTGATATGCAGCGTAGTCAATGCAAATAACATTTTTCAACTATAAACGTGCCTATGTATGTAACCGCTAACTATATACGTCAAAATATTCACGAGAAGTTGGCAACATAAGCCGAAAATCTTCGTTTTGTTGGAGGAAACAACTCCAATGTAAACTTCCGGTTTTAGCGGTATGACTAATTACCGCTAAAGCGTAGTAATGAACAAAACCAACTACGGGCGTGTAAAAAAATCCAACTTGTCGACCGTAGTTTTTTAGTTTGCTTCAAATAAGGAACGTTCAGAGCTTATATATCTCAGACAGCTTTTGAACAGAGAGGATTATTTACAATTAATTAGATTTTCTTACACTTCCAGTTTGAGTTTGCTAAAAATCACTAAATAATAAAGATCTGAGATTAGTTATAAGTATCAGAACTACAGTATAGTTGTTGGAGCAAACAAATCACTGGATTACTTCTTACAATAGAAAAACACTGAAAAATGCTAAATCAGGTGGTACAATTTACATTTAAAGTAGTTAACATTAATTATATACACATCATAGAATAAATATTGTCATCTTCCTAGGTGTCACTGATAAAAATGACGCAAGAATGAATTGAATCGAAACGCATCGAACCGTAGCCCTTGTATTGTGATACGTATCGAACCGTGAGGTAGGTGTATCGTTACACCCCTAACTTTTATAGTGTTACTTATACCCTTATTATAAGGTTTCTGCGATTTAAGGTGTAAGAGGAGTTCCAGCAGAATCGATTTTTTCGTTTTTTGGACCCCTTAGAGGCCATGCCCTGAGGGGTCATACCAAAGTTCCGACACCCTCTGTGAAGTTGCTACATAATATGTGAGTCGATTCCAGAGTTTCAACTTTCTAGCCCTTATGGCCTTGGAAATTTCTTCAATTATTGGATATCGCAAAAATTCGTTTTCGCCCATAATTTTCCCCTAGTACCCTTATTACAAGGTTTCTGTGATTTAAGGTGTAAGAGGAGTTCCAGCGGAATCGATTTTTTCGTTTTTTGGACCCCCTAGAGGCCATGCCCTGAGGGGTCATACCAAAGTTCCGACACCCTCTGTGAAGTTGCTACATAATATNACGACGACAGCACCATACCAATATACGACCGCAAAAATTTTTGCGGTCGTATAAAAATGGTGAAGAAGGCCCTTTTTTCTGATAAATCGCCTTTTTGGCACCTGGATCTGCCGGTGAGAGTACAGACTAAGATTACTAAAGGACACATAGTTAAGGGAATATGAATCTCAAAAAATTTGCCCTGAAAACTCTCGACATTTGTAGAACAACATAAGCAAATATATCTGATATACAAGATGACTTAATATTGGGGGAACAGTTCTCTCTAGTTTTCCTTCATTTCCCATTAGCTTATGATCCACTTGCAAAAATATTTAACCATGTTTGAATGGATAAGACCTAAGGATATTGAGTGTTTCTGAAAACTGAACCTCATAATCTTTTACAGACTACAACTGACCACATGATCCTTTTGAATGTACACTGTTTTTCAAACAAACTTTTGGCAAACATCAGAATTTAATTTAGCTAGCTAGTTTTTATGCCCCTGTCATTAGGCGATGGGGGCATTAAGTATTTTCCTTGTCTGTCCATAAATACTGTGAAAGAACAATTGTTTGTGGGATTCCAATTTTTGTTGATTTCGTGGTTCACTTAAACCACGAAATTAAGTTCCCAACAAAATGCATTTTCCCACAGAATTTTAATGTAGAGAATTTCAATCCATGAATTTGATTACCTACAAAATTGTAATATTTATGAAACCACCAAAAATTGGTGTCCACGAATAAAAATACTGCCACAGTATGTTAGTCCGAAATTTCATCCAGGATTTTGCCAATTGTGTATGCAGTATTGATTTGATATTTGGTCTGAAGCATTGCTAATGACAGTTTTATCCTGTCTCCCCTTTTCAATGGTGAATGAAACGATATGGAGTAAATGCAAATGAGACAAACTCTCTACAAATACATGGTAATAAACAAGCAAAGGAACAACACTTTTATTGTTGTTCTTCATCTTGAAGTCACCATGAGGCCTTCCACAATGAGCTTTGCTCATACCTCATAGTAATTTCAAGACGGCCCCTAGCACAGGTTTAAGCGGAATTCTTTGCTAATTGTCAAGCAATGCAACATCCATGTCTTCACTGGTCATTGGTGTGGGATTGTCAACAAACATTAATTAAACTGGCAAATAGCTCAAGTCTGGCACTAGTTTACTTCTCGTCTGCTGATAACTATCTGGCAGAGGCATCTGTGTCCCATGAACACATTTTCTTTTATTTCAGTCAAGTTAAAATGTTTAAACACTGCATGATTGTATATTATATTGATATACAATGAAAACATATGATTTCAGTTATTTTCTATAGACTTTTATTACAATGTAACTGTTACTTAAATTATGAACTGGATACCTGAACATTTTACATTTTTATGTGTAGATCGAGTAACAACAACACTGCCACGGGAATGCAGGTTAATTTTATTGTTCATCGACATGTTTCGACGCTCACGGCGCCGTCATCAGGATACATAAATACAAAAAAGGTTTACTGAAGTACTAAATTCGGGAATGTAAATATAACGTCACAATGGATAAAGATTGTCAATAGATACAAACCGGATATAACTTAAACATGTTTCCCTATCAATGTATAGTGTTCATTAAATGTTCAAAACAATGGTACTTATAAAATTTTATTGGTTAACGTCATGAAAAAGAAAGAAGTTATTTTTCTGATAAACAATTTTTGCCCATGAATACACTCAGAGATTAAGTGCAGTATTCAGTGACGTTAAATTCAGTGATTACATTGTTTAAAGTGCAAAGAATTAAAATTATAATAAATAAAAGTAATCTTGGAGGAGTTTATAGATATGTAAACACGGCCTTTCACCCAGCAACCTATAAACTTGTTACATTATGCAAATATTTCATTTCAGTAGTATTTACAGATTTTATCAAACTGTATTACAGATCAGATACTTTATCAGAAAACATTGTACAAGTAATGAAATACCCACCTTCTCCAACACTGTTTCTAACCATTGTCATAGCTCCTCTTACTTTTAAACCTTTTGGTTTTAACATGGATAGTATCTGTAAATTGTAAATAAACAAATAAATGCATGGAAAAATCTAACGCCGTTTCTAACCATTGTCATTTCTCCATGACTTTAAACCTTTTGGTTTTAACATGGAAAGTATCTGTAAATAAATCATTACAGGTAAAAATTCAAAACTTTTATTGCAACAGACAATCACAATATCTCATGAACTTTTTTTAGTGTATTTAAGATTTTGGTGTTTTTATGCCCCGCCTATAATAGTAGGGGGGGGGGCATATAGTGTTCAGGTGTGTCCGTCCGTCTGTATGTCTGTCCGTCCGTCCGTCCGAAGTTAGGTTTACCCTTAGGTTGAAGTTTTTTTTTCTGTGAAGGATGTATGCTATTTTCATGAAACTTTATATAAATACACATTAGCTTCTAATTAAACAAAAATCATAATAAATTTTTAACCATGGGACCAACTTCATGCTTCACTGATCACAGGAAAAAAAATGTGATGGTATGAGGTTTACCCTTAGGTTGAAGTTTTTTTTTCTGTGCAGGATGTATGCTATTTTCATGAAACTTTATATAAATACACATTAGTGTCTAATTAAACAAAATTCATAATTAAAATTTATCCTTGCTGCCAACTTCGTGCTTCACTGATCATGGACAAAGAGAGGGGGGGGGGGGG
>MJUU01023331.1:28463-39498 GCA_002080025.1 Modiolus philippinarum
TTTTTGTCCCGTACTTAAGTGGTGTCCTTGTTTCTTAGTGTGTCTGATGTTGCCATTGTCCATGGATTGTTCGTTCTTTTGATTGACGGTTCGGTTCTCACTTACTTTACACGACAGGTGTCAGACTGGCATGCACCAACCTAGATGTAGCAATATATCATATATGATGAATCTAGGTGTTCTAGTATAAGAGAATAAAGTATTCAAGAAGAAAAGTGATCAAAGTCAATGAACCATAAAATTGAGGACAAGGCTACATGACAGGTGTAAGACTGGCATGCACTCACCTAGATGTAGCAATAGACAAAATATAGTATGTCTATACATAACAATGCCTCCTAAATTGGCTTGAATATAAAACTAAAGTCAATTAACCGTGCAAATGAGGTCGAGGTCAACTGACAAGTGGTAGACTGGCATGCACCCACTAAGGTACGACAATACACTTAACATAATGGATATATGAATTACATATCCAGAGAAATCAACTTGTAAAAGTATGTCGCCATTTTTATGAAGTCATTGAACAAAAGTCATCTGAAAAATTTGATGCTGGAAAGCTTACACCATAATCTACCTGTGGACAAAAGATGTTGCATATAAGTAATATTCTTTAAAAGTTATCAAGGTTTAAAGAAAGTTTACGATGACGGAGATTTCATAGCAGGCCAGACAAAAGCTGTACAAAACTGGAGTAACAGACTTACTATCGGTTCATTCAATACTGCACACAACCAGAGTAATAGAAACATCTTCTTTCGACTCTCTCGATACCAAGTACAACTGAAGTGACAAAAACCGATTCATTTAAGACTACACACAGTTGGCAGTTCATTGGAATGGCTTTGACCTCTACTATCAAGTCGTTTAAAGCTGCACACAACTTAAGTGACATTATTCCTACTATTATTGAGTCATTAAAGACTGTATACAACTGGAGTAACAGATATTTGTACTGCATTCAACTAGAGTATCAGATGACTCTTATTATCTAGTCATTCAAGACAGTACACAATTAATTAGTACTCCAGCTTAGAGTCAGGCAGTGGGCAGCACATTAAAAATTTAGATTCTGTATTTTTGGCTTAGCCTTAGGTGTATTCATTTGGTCATAAAAATACATCCCAAAACATTTTTACATTCGATATGTGTTATTTTTTTAGGTAACTTTTGACTTTGCACTTTTTTGTTTGGCGTGCCACTGCACCAATGCACTTTGCCTGTTTTTTCTATGGACTGGTACTGGCAGACTCCTTTAGTTCTTTCAATTTCATTTTTCACTATTGACTCAGTCCTGTTGCCAACTGAATATTACTGTTGTTACGATTGTTTTTTTATTTATCACAATGGCTATAGGGGGAAGGTTTGGGCCCAATTAAACTAGTTTAATTCAGCCGCAGCAGGTTTGTGCCTGTCCTAAGTAAGGAAATTTATTAAACCTTTGTGTGTCTTGTCTTTTCTTTTAGTTAGTTCACTTTATGTCTATGGAAGTCTAGGATGATATTTATTTCGCTCAACTTGATTACTCTTTAATTAGGGGCCAACTCCGACCTGCCGTTGGGTGTTGGGTTTCCTCATCGTTCATTGAAGATCTTATGGTGGTTTGAGTTGTTATTACTCCCCTTTGGGTCGTTGTCTCTTTTGACACATTCCACGTTTTCCTCCTTTTTCCTATCCTGTACTATAGGTTTATACAAAGACTGCACAAAAGTGTAGTGACAGAATTCTCTTCTATCGAGTCATTCATGACAGACATATGTACGCAAGTGGAGTGACAAATATCTCTTCTATCCAGTCCTGCATGACTTCACAAAATTGCAGTTGCAGAGGCCTCTTTACATAGAGTAATTAAAATCTGCACATGACAGAGATTTCAAGTTTCAAGACTGCATGCAACTGAAGTGATACAGAACTCTACTATAGGGTCAGTCAAGACTGCACTTGTCAATACAAACACATGAGTGTAAAACAAATACTATGTTATACATGACTTCTTACTTACAGAATTCTGTTCCATTCCGGAAAATATCTGATATTACAAAGGGTCAACAAAGGTCAGCCAGTGTCAATCGTTCTGCCAGCCATAACGAGAAAAGGAAATAATTGTTGTATATACTTGATTTAATCTTTAAAGACTTTTTATTTAGAAAAGATGAGGTGAATCAACTGGTTTATCCATGGGTTAAATTTCCAACCATCTTATTTTATCCCCAAAAAGAGATATGAATTTCCTCTGTTTATCCCAGGTAAGATCGGCAACCAGTTTTCAATCAGTTCAGGGTAAAAATACAGCCGGCGAAAGTAAGAATAAGGTGTATCTAGTCAATTAACAATAAAAAACACTTATGGGCAAAAATATTTTAATTCAGTAACATAATTTTGTCAATAAATATAACAATTTATCACAATCGTGTTGAGATCATTCACTGGCTAATTGGAAGACTTGTTGTATAGATATGAATTAAATTTAGTACAAATATAGCAATATGAAGTTCACTGTATTTTTTTTTGTATGACATTTTTCCATGTAGAGTATTTTTTTCTTAAGCCTGCACCTGAAACAATTTATGTAGGTAGATGCTACCCGACATCCTTTCGGACATGACGTCAGGTTTTTAACAGCCCTGATTTTTACATCAAATTTACTGACATTACCCAAGTCTACTGCAAGGTTTGTTTATTGTCAACTTTTTCATACATTTATTATACAATAAATATCAATAAGTTTTTAGTGTGAGGAAACACAATAAATATTCATTGTGCGGAAACACAATAAATATTCAGTGTGCAAAAACACAATAAATATTTAGTGTGCAGAAACACAATAAGTGTATAGTATATGGAAACAAAATATGTGTTTAAGATGTGGAAACACAATTAATATTTAATAAGCGAAAACACAATAAGTGTTTAGTGTGCAGAAACACATACACATATAATTAAAACACTACCTTAACTCTATTCTTAATGGCAAAAACTTAACTTCCATAGAATTACTAGCAATTTTTTCCCAAAATTTACTTTATCAGCAAAAATTCAAACAACAGTACTGTAAATCTATCAGCAGATCAAATTAAGATTGAAATTGAGTTGAAGTTTATAAGTGTATACATTCATTAACCAAATTAATATAATTAATGTAGATCAAATTTATCATGACACAAATTAGACATTAATTTTCCCAAATCCTAATTCATCTGTGTATGTAAATTCTGTATAGCTGTCGTTACTGGCATTTAGTATCTAATTTAAAGTCTTGGCAACACAAATTTCTCTGTGAATGCTATAATTGGGGCTCCAGTTGGGATTCCTGGGAAGGGTCCTGAAGATCCAGCTATGTCCAGATGAGAGTAGGGTAATGGTTGTTCTGAATCATTACCATGCTGAAAGAAAATAAATATTATATCAGATATTATACAATTATGGCACTTCTATGAGATCAATATGGGGTTTAACGGAGCAATAAAGTAATATTGAACGAGGGTTTACCCCGAGTTCAATATTATCTTTTGCGCTCCGTTAAACCCCATATTGATCGAGTATAGAAGTGCCATAATTGTTTTATTATATTTGATTGACATGCCTCAAGTCACTGATGACAAACAAAAGAGGTGTGGTATATCTATTGTAGGTGTAAAAGGGGTGTGGCCTGTAAACGTCAATCAAAGTAAGTGTGCAATATGATGATTTATCATGTTCAACTGTGCAATATGATGTTTTATTGAGTAGATACAATTCAATACTTTATACATAGAAATAAAAGTACAAATATAATAAATAGTTTTCTTGTTTTGGATATGAAGTGTAAGTCTGTATTAAAGCAAATTAAATGGGTATCTGCATACAATATTAACTAATTTTAATACTTAATGTCATTGGTCAATACCATAAAAAGAAATGAAAGCTAATTTTTTTGAAAGACACCTATTGTAAATTCAAATGCAGAATGTAATATCTGTCCTGAATCTCATAACTTTAAACTGCATAAATTACTTATGGTATGAAATTATTGTACAACACATATACATTTGTATATTCACAAGTAGTTTAGTTAGAATTATAGCATCTTTTTTAGTTAAAGCTTGTGTAAATAAAACAAGAGCTGGCACCGAATGGCAGCCTGATATACCCCCACTCATTGAACTCTGAATCGATGTGGCAAGTGCAAATTTAATTGTATAGGGACACAATACAGGTGTGGACACAGTACAAGTGTGGACACAGTTCAAGTATAAACATAATGATATAATCCTAGTAACCAACATGTTCAATGATTATAACTGTCTGCACAACAATGAATCTGCCTTACATTTTCAATAGAAATTGTGACAAAAATTCCATAAATTGTACATGATGTCTAGGAAAACAAGAAGTGCTTATAACATAACCTTAAAATCAGAATACACGATAGATTAGACCATAAGGAAGATCTATGCATAATAACTATTGAATCCTACTTACAGTACAGAAAAAAATTGTGACGAAAAAATGCCATATATTGTACAACAATGACGAACTATGACATATCAGCAAACAGGAAGTGCTTATAATATAGACTTGAAATCCATATACACAACAGCTAGATTGGACCATAAAGAAGCTCTGTGCAAAACAACAACTGAATCAAACTTATGGTTTGAAATGAAATTGTGACGAAAAATTCCATATATTGTACAACAATGATAAACAATGACGTCTCAGCAAACAGGAAGTGCTCATGGCATTACCTTGAAATCTGAATGCATGATAAAATGGACCATAAGGAAGCTCTGTGCAAAAAAAATAATTGAATCCCACTTACAGTTTCAGAAAAAATTGTGATGAAAAATTCCATATATTGTACAACAATGAAAAACAATGATGTCTCGGCAAACAGGAAGGGCTTATGACTTAACCTTGAAATCGTAATACATGATAGATTTGACCATAAAGAAGTTCTGTGCAAAACAACAATTGAATCCCTCCTACAGTTTCATAAAAAATTGTGACGAAAAATTCCATATATTATACAACAATGAAAAACAATGACGTCTCGGCAAACAGGAAGTGCTTATGAGGTAACATTAAAATCGGAATACACGATAGATTGGACCATATCAAAGATCTGTGCATAACAACAATTGAATCCCACTTACAGTTTCAGAAAAAATTGTGACGAAAAATTCCATATGCTGTACAACAATAAAAAAAAACAATGAAGTCTTGGCAAACAGGAACTACTTATGCGGTAACCTTGAAATCTACTTATACAGATCGGACCATCATGAGAAAGCTTTTTCCAAAATATGAATTCATTCTGTAAAGTAGTTGCTGAGAAAAGTGTGGTTACAGATGGACGAACGAACAGAGGAAGGAACGAACAGAGGTAAACCAGTATACCCCCACTACTATGTAGCGGGGGTATAATAATTTTTATCTATTTCATTACATAAAATGTCATCCTGACATGATGATTCTGAATACCTTGAAATACTAAATCTCTATTAATCTAGCAGTTATCATTTAAATTTAACAACCTACACTTTACCCTGTAATTGTGTGTTTTTTTTTTTCAAAGTTTAGACACCTTGATAGAATAAAGAAATCTTAGAAATATTGTGCCCTTCCCCTATGAATTTCTTGAACTTAAAGGAAATACCTTTTTTCAATACAATACTGATGTACATATATATAGAGCATTATGATTTGTGTTAGTTATATATGACATTTATGTGCCAAGTTTGTAAATTTCCTGGTCATGATGGGTTCCACATATGGCAGAGGATACTCCATTTCAAAAGCACCTGATCTTATGGGCGTTATTGATCGAGTTTTTGCCATCCATCTTTGGTTCTGGTTTTTTATTCAGCTTTTTCTTTTGCTGTTGCCTGCACACATAGTGCCATTTAGAGAGCACATAAGTTTTTGCATTGAAGTTTTTTGCATTTGTTTTGATGGGCCATGTATTTATAGCAGGAGACCCTATCCCTGCTAGCACCCCCTGTCTCACCCCTACAGAGTTTATACAAACATAGCCATGTTATTCTTGTATCTCTGAACTGATTATAAGACCTGAAAATTGTTACGTTACACTTACTTGATATTTACCATGTTAATGGAGAAGCTTTATCCACTTGACTCATCATACTTTTTTAAAACTCAAACTTTGATGAGGAATGCTAAAGGTCCCAAATGGGGGGGGGACCATTTTCGGGATGCTGGGATTGGCCATTTTTTAACTTCAGGCAATTGGGATTGCCTTTTTTTAAGGCCAGAAATTTGGCATGAAAATGCCATCGGGACACGGGAAAAGTGTGTCTTTAGACCTGGGATATCTGGATTTTATGGTAAAATTTTACCTGATTGGCAAAAAAATTGTTTTTTATGTACAATCTTCCAGGATAGGCACTTTTTGCAAAAATTGTCCTGGATTTCAGGATTTGCTGATTTTAATGACAGGAAATCAGGATGAGACCCTCTCTTGCCCTCCCCCCATAGTTGGACTGTAATGCATACTAATTTTAGGCCTCAAGCTTGAATGAGGAATGCTAAAGGTCCTAAATTTGACCGTTGCCAAAGATGTCAAACAAATGGTCTGTAATACATACCTTTTCAAGTCCTGAGGCTTTGATGAGGAATGCTGATGGTCCCTGATGTCCACGAGCTGTTGCTGAGGACGGCTGATTGTTACACTGTAATACATCTTCATATTCTGATTTTCCAGTGTGAAATTCATAGTCCTGTCATATATAAAATACATGTTAGTAATATGTCATGAGAACTTCACTCCATAGCAAACCTAATTTATCATCAGGAAAAAATAAAAAAATTGAGGATTTTGTGAAATTTAAGAGCATTACACTGGAACAGGAAACTGATCACAGTGAAAAGTGATCTTCATAAGTATTTTATAGTCAGAATGATTTTCACAAAATATTTATACTGTAACTAATCTGAGATTCTGGTTATTGCAAAATATGTAACGAAAGACCGAACATTGCAGTAATTCGTGAACTTGCAGAGCATTAATGATTTACTGAGTTTTTCTATCATGAATGCAATAAATCTATGATTATTATTGTTTTATTATTGTATATAAATCTTTACACATACTTAAAGGTTTAATATCATACTCTTTTCATGTAAAATATTCTTGACTTTTAGCTGCTAAGATGTTAACTTAATAATGGTGAAAACGACTATTGTGACGTCACTTCCTAGAGTGAAATAATTTCACATTTAATTTGTGGATGTTTTCCCTCGTTACTATAGAACTATAAAGGATTGAATATTTTGTTTCTCAAAAAACACAAATTGACCCCAGTTGCTTATAATAATGGCCGCAAGAATTATAATCCTAATCTATGGGTATGGCTGTAAATTGTTCAATCATAATTTTTTTTTTCAATGAGGACAGATTGTATTTGATTTTTTCAGATTAATTCATGTTTCTACCATCAGATATTAATAATATTTCTACTCTTGGTAAAATTTGTTGACATCAATAATAAATGTTATTCGGGAGCCTTCACAGGGGATACGGTTCATATTCCCTGTCTGTGTTTTATATCCCCTGAGCCGTGAGGCTAAGAGCTATATAGGGCAGAGAGGAAATATGAACCTGTATACCCTGTGAAGCCCAATCTGCTATAAGTGCTACAATTTTTCATTTAAAGGCATTTAAAAGTTGTAATTTTGCTACCACAGGGATACGGTCTTATATCCCCTGATAAGCTAACCAATCTAATTGCAGGATTTACCTGATTATTTAACTTCAGAAAAATATTAGTTTCTATGTTTACTTACATCTCTCCTGATAGTAGATATTTCAAATGGATCCCCTATTTTGTCTCCAGCTTCCTGCATTGTCTGTGCTGTCCTTAATTTTCTGGCAGGACCATTGTCCATAATTATCTATTAAAATATAATGCATAATTACAGATTATCATGTTTTATCACAAAATCTACTTATAAAATCAGAAAAAAATGTCATTTATCTTGTAGGTCAAAGTAAAAGCTGTTATATCAAGTACAAATATATCTTCTTTTTTCTAATAAAAACATATCCAATTGATTGCTGTTGCTATGGTACAGTTACTCACTGAATAATCTGGTCCCATGGCGCTAATGGCATGTCCTGTAAGTGTTGCTATGGTTATTTACTAAATAATTTGGTCCAATGGCTGTAATGGCATGTCCTGTAAGTGTTGCTATGATTTCTTACTGAATAATTTGGTCCCATGGCTGTAATGGTGTGTCATGTAAATGTTGCTATGATAACTTACTGAACATTTTAGTCCCATGGTTCTATTTGCATGTCCTGTTAGTGTTGCCATGGTTACTAACTGAATAATATGGACTCATGACTCTAGTGGCATGTCCTGTAAGTGTTGCTATGGTTACTTACTGAATAATTTGGTCCCATGGCTCTAATGGCCTGTGATGTAAGTGTTGCCATGGTTACTGGTTACTTACTGAATAATATGGACTCATGACTCTAGTGGCATGTCCTGTAAGTGTTGCTATGGTTACTACTGAATAATTTTGTCCCATGGCTCTAATGGTGTGTCCTGTAAATATTGCTATGATTACTTACTGAATAATTTGGTCCCATGGCTCTAATGGCATGTCCTGTAAGTGTTGCTATTGTAAATAACTGTGGGTTTTCAGCTTTCAGTGCCTGTAAAGAAATCAAAACTACAGATATATACTGAATAAACCAAAAAAAGTCAAATATGATGCTAAACAAAATAAATGAGTATGTCTCATAGTATCCAGCTTTTTGTGAGCAGTGAAATATGAAGTTGGTTCATGGGTAATTTTTATTAGTATCATCACTTTTGTTTAATTATACTCTTGTGTTAATTTATAAAGACTTTATGATAATAACATACATCCTTGTATTTATTTTTTAGCCATTCACCACATATAGGGGAAGGGTTTGGATCCAAAAAACGAGTTTGACCCCACCGCAATTTTTGCGCCTGTCCCAAGTCAGGAATATGTTGGTCATTGGCTTGTCCTTGTCTTCTTATAAAATTTTAGTATCTTGATATTTGGGTTATTGGATATGGTTTGTTTCCATTGATTTATTCACTTTTTTACCTTTTTGGGGCCATTTAGGGCTTGCTATATGGTGTGAGGTTCCTCACTGTGTTGAAGACCATACGGTGACCCCTAGATGCTTTGTTGTGGGTCGTTTTAACCTGGATATGGGATGTTGTCTCCTTGACATTTACCCCATTTCCTTTCTTTTTCATATTCACAGAAAAGATAGCCTGTGGTCAAACCTCATACTATTCTGATTTTTTTCAATGATCATGATGCTGTACCAGAAATAATTGCTTTACAAAAACTAAACTTAAACCAGTATGTAAACAAAGTAATATCCTTTTTTTCTGCATTCAGTTAAGCATGAAGTTGGTTGCATGGGAAAATTTTTATTCTAACATGGCCCTTGTTAATCATCTACCAGTATAATACTCAATAACCACATACTTTGCACATGCACAAATGGTATCACAATAAGAGTTAAAGGAACGCGTAACAAACATGTTTTTAATTTGGTTCGTCTTAGTTTTTTTTATGAAGGAAATAAAGCTCAAGAACATTTTTAACTAAACCATGCAATTCAGACTCGTTAGCCTGTTTTGTTTTGCTTTCAATTTTGATTTTGAATTTGCATCTGTTTGAAAATGTCAGATTGTGTATTGTAATGTCATAGACACAGACAGCAATGGAAATGGGAAATCCGCATTCTCACAGTTCGCTTCAGAATAGAAAATTCCATTTTCTGTCATACTAGAATGGAAATACTTCATGGAAGGTATAATCAACCATGGGCTTTGCCTTTATATTCGTAAATTTAACCCCTCTCTAATGCCCTGGGTAAAATTAAAATATAAAGGTCTTGCCCATGGTTAAATTCCTCACATGAATTATTTCTTAATTATGATTTTCAGTTGAATTATACTCTAATGTGTATGCATATAGAGCTTGAAGGTAGTAACATACATCTTTCATGGAAAAGAAACCTAAACCTGTGGGTAAACCTTACTTGGATTGAAGAATGGATGAAAGGACCCATTAAACAGATGAACGTAAAGACAGACCCAATTTTTTTATGCCCAAATTCTATTGAAGGCATGGCATAAATTTTTTTTTTTTCAATATAAAAAAGAAATACTGGAAATTACTTCATTATTCATTTATTCATGAGCATTGAATATATGGACTTAGAAATAAAATCAAGTTCACAGAGTACATCAGCAATAACCATTCTACCTTCAGGGATAAATAGATAGACAGGTCAAATCAATTTCACTATTTATGTGTTAACTTACTTCCTCTTTCATTTTACAGAGTACATTGGTCATTCTACCTTCAGGGATAAATAGATGGACAAGTCAAATCAAGTTTACTATTTATTCTAAACTTACTTCCTCTTTCATTTTACAGAGTACATCAGCCATAACCATTCTACCTTCAGCATCTGTATTACCAACACGGATCCGAACTCCTGCTCTTGATGTTATTATTTCATCAGCAACATAGGAATCTAAAAATAGAAAATAGAGAGTCAACCTAAATATCGGACTTGAGGGGGTGAGTGTTCCAGGGGTTGAAGCCTCCTTTTTGTGGATATTTTTTGAAAATTTCATGCAACATTTAGGCAAAACTGACAAAAAAATCATTAATAAAGGGCTACGCCGAGCGCAGCATGATACGACCGCAGCATGTCGACCACTGAAATTTCAACAAAAGAAGTTTAAAGTGACTGTGGACACAGTAAAGAGCTTGACACAATAATTAGATGGACACAAAAAGAAGCTTGACACAGTTATTAACTAGGAACAAAAAAAGGAAAAATTCAACCCTTTTGATCACTTACTGATGAAAAAACGTAAGAGCTATGCAAAATATGTACTATCAACTAAAACTTTACATCCATAGAAATTCAAAGAAAAAAATTCCATCGAAATCTGATGAAAGACATATATTTAGAAAAATTGCAATTTTGGCCCCTTTGACCCCTTGTAGCTCGGAAACGGTAAGA
>MJUU01023331.1:43625-55049 GCA_002080025.1 Modiolus philippinarum
ACAAGAATATCTATCTAAATGACTCAATGCAACACCTTGCAACTATTTTGATTGATTGATTGAATATTGTTTAACGTCTACTCCGCAATATTTCAGCTATATCAAGACGAGAACAAGCTTGTTAATAAATAATCACTTTGGGGGTATGGAAAGGTCATGGGACGGGAAATTCTGTGTGCCACTGGAAAAGTAGGGTGAAATCAAAAAGGGCGGAGAATTTAGCCTTGTAGCCGATCACCTACGGATCACTCAAAAGCCGGGACCGCGCACGGCGGGCAGCTATTTTGAAAAATGCTGTATTTCGTGATCAGTCAAGCATGAAATTGGTGCTAGGGATAATTTTTCATATAATTTTTGAATATCATACCCTAATGTTTATATAATGTTTAATGATAAATGCATACTCATTCACAGAAAAGAATCTTATACTTGTGGGTAAACCTTACTTTGGGTGAATGGATCAATGGACAGACCCAAACACTATTTTTCCCTCTACTTCCATAGGTCAGACATAAAAATCAAATGACAGTGCTCACCATTTCAAAATTTACTGATATATACCTTAAAGATTCCAGCTACAGCAGCTGCCCCACATTTATCTCGATGCATTCCAGCCATTACACCTCCAGCTTTAATATCTGCTCCACCTGTGTCATAGGTAATACCCTGAAATAAAATATCATTACAGTACAGTTTATTTAGATTTGCTTGATAAGACAGAATACCATAAGTAAAATACTTATTTTCCCATATGGTCCAATATTGATCTATGTTCAGCCCTGGCAGCCATGATTTTTGTCAAATCTGGCCTAAATGAGCAATCTTTATAATAAAACCTTCAAAACATAGTTCAAGGACTATTTTGTCAATCCATTGTTAAATTATGTTCTCAGCTGGTAGCCATGTTTATTATTGGATCAAAGGAAATGAGCATCTTTGTTAAGGACCTTCATTGCATCATTCCAATATTGTAAATTTGCTTCAAAAGTTTAAGAAAAGATGACAAAAATGATTATTTTCCTGTAGGGTTCTATATTAGTCTATGTTCAGCTCTGGTCGCCATGTAAATCATCAAATGTGAATGAAATGAGCAAATCTTTGTAAAAGACCTTCCATATATCATTCCTGTAAAGTTTGGTCGAATTTGTTTCAGTGGTTCCAAAGGAGATGATGAAAATGTGAAAAGTTAATGGGAGGACAAAGGATTTCGGAGGGACAGTGTTCACCAAGTGATGGCAATAGCTCATCCTGGCCCAAAGGGTAAGATGAGCTAAAAACAATTATTTACATGCTTATATCAACAATCTTAACTCAAACATCAAATAATGCTGATGGCCATGACCTAGAACTTTGAACTTTACATTATTTTGAATTTCATATCTAACTAAACTTCTTTGCATTGAATTATTTGGGGTTCTCCACAACAACCTTGAAAATGGACAAAAAATCAGTCTACAGGCCCTTGATGATTGGTATGGTGATTTCCGACCAAATATAACAACCGTAGACATTAACAAGACACTCATTTACTCCACATATTTGATCACCTATCTGTTACTGTTCTAGATAAATGAGGATTCTAGTTCCTTGATTGAGTGATACACACAGTATACATACCTTGCCAACTATAAACAGTGTTGTGTCTATTGGTCCTTCACCTTCATAGTCCAAAAATATAAGTCTGGCTGTGTGTCTGTCAATATCTATAAAATTTATGTAATACCGTAATTCATCAATTTATCATATATACATAGCTTAAGAACTAATGGTATCAATTTGCATAAAGGTTCTCAAATTGAGCCCAAGTAAAAACACTTGGTATTTCATAAGTTGTGCACACTTTATACAGTATGTTACACTTGGTATTCAATTTGGCAGTGTGCACACTTTGTACAGTATTTTACACTTGGTATTCTATTTAGTAGTGTATACACTTGGTATTTTATTAAGTAGTGTACACTTTGTACAGTGTTTTACACTTGGTGTTCTATTTAGTTGTGTATACACTTGGTATTTTATTAAGTAGTGTACACTTTGTACAGTATTTTACACTTGATATTCTATTTAGTTGTGTATACACTTGGTATTTTATTAAGTAGTGTACACTTTGTACAGTATTTAACACTTGATATTCTATTTAGTTGTGCATACACTTGGTATTTTATTAAGTAGTGTACACTTTGTACAGTATTTTACACTTGATATTCTATTTAGTAGTGTATACACTTGGTATTTTATCAAGTAGTGTACACTTTGTACAGTATTTTAAACAAAATACAGTTGACCTTCAATGGCTCAAACTGCAAGGTCAAACGCAATGGATTTCTCAAACCCCTTTTCTGGTTCCTTTATTCAAGCTTTAATTAAAGTTTGACCTCCATAGCTCGAACACCCCTCTAACTCGAACTGTTTTCATTGGTTCCTTTTTTGTCTGAGCAACAGAAATTTGACTGTTTTGTGATTAGAATGTTAAAAAATGGATACCGAATTTTGGTGTGTATTATACGCATTGGTGTATAAAAGGCACCCCCTTTCTTAGAGGAAAAGAATCAGAAAAAATCTACTTCGTGTGCAAAAAACGCACATAAATTTTCAACAACATGTTCTGTCCAAAAATGTCTAGAGACGCCGAGAGTTACCTTGTGGACCGAATTAAATGGAATACATGATGCCTTATTCACTTATATTGAGAGGAATAACTGTACCTGTATTTATTTAATGGTTTTTTCAAACATTTTGGGAAATTGAAAACGAAAAATATTGATTTTGTAAACACAGGAAGTTTATCTCCAAACGTAATTAAAAGTCAAAGGCGGTTACGGATACGTAAATATTACGGTTTGCCTTTGGTAAATTTTTAAGTGATATTCCCTTATTGATATTCATTATCTGTTTATGCATTAATTAACTTCATTTAAACTATCCATTTTCATAAATATAATGACATTATGACTTGCAAGTATC
Organism: Modiolus philippinarum; assembly: GCA_002080025.1. Lineage (NCBI taxonomy): Eukaryota > Metazoa > Mollusca > Bivalvia > Mytilida > Modiolidae > Modiolus > Modiolus philippinarum. Next base: position 46,590 of record MJUU01023331.1, read on the forward strand.
ATGTACCCCTGAAAACCGGAACCGGCTTCACCTAATCAAAACAAATATGGTGGACACGATCGAGATGAAATTTTGGGTACCAGGAAATCTCTGAATATACATGTTGTATACATAGAAAACAATACACACCTAATCATGTTAACATTAGCAAACTTTGTTATCATCAAACACAGGTCCGTATATGGATCACAACAAGGATTTTATACTTATTTCCAGAGTCATTTCCGGTATGAAGTTAAGTTAGTGGTGGTCAGAAAAAAATGGTCTTTTGAAGTTCACATGTATAAAACGCATCGGCTCTCACTAGGACCTTTCTGGGGGAAAATATGTGCATGTAATACACACCAAAAAACGGTAACAGGAAACACCTACAATAGCTGAAAATTATAATTATGTGCAACATTTTGCAAGGGAACTACACAAGAAAAACACGTACAAGACAAAAGACAAACGTAGACAACGATAGGAACTCGGGACAGCCGGACTTGGTACCAGCACTAGCAAAAGCCAGCGGTAGGGTTAAACCATTTTATGGGTACCCAAACCTACCCTTTATTTGTGCCGTTTCCTTATAGTACAAAAATATAAGAATAAAACCCAATACAGGTAGACTATTAACTCCATGACCACAATCTTGAAAGGATAGAAAAAGACAATACGTAATTTTGAAAGATTGGTCAAGGGGTGCTCCCCGCTTAACTGCCGGCTAGTTCAAGGAGTCTAGTCTGCTGGTAGAACACTGTCGCACTACGGAAGAAAAATCAAACTCAAAACTTCCCNAAGGGTTTGGTCAAGAATCATCATAAATTTCAGTAGACATCAGCAGTATCAGTGAGAGGCCAGTATGTGTGCAAAATTTTCAGGTCACTAGGTCTCAAAGCTAATTTAACGGATGCAAGCAGAATATCTTGCCGATATCCCCTATTACATAAAGAATGTAAGTTACGTCCCAGCTTTTCTGGATTTTTAATCAATTTCTAGCATTTTTTAAAAACATTTCTGTAAAATTGAGGACTAGAAATGCCTATAGTAATAAGCTGTTTATGAGTAACGTCCTAGTTAGATATAACATGTTCATATCTATTACAAGACTTTAAATGTATTCAACAACTTTTGAAATCTGTAACCCTGTTGTAAAAGTTTGGCTGTGATAGTACGGTTACGTTCATTGAAATCATCAAGAGTAGAACAAACTTGTGCGAATCTTATTACTTGAGAAATATACACCCCGTAGGATGGAGCAAGAGGAATGTCACCATCAAGAAAAGAAGTCAAAACTTCGTAAATTACCTGAAACTTGGTAGAATTTTACATCATGTATTCTAGTATAAACACAGACGTATAGTTACAATCCTACTTACGACTGGCAGCTCTGTTTACTGCTGACAAGAGAGGGAATTGCTTGTTAAGTACAGCAGGATCAGTAATCACTTCCACCTAAGACAAAAAAGATAAAAAAATATATTGGACTCAATCATAACTCATCATTTTTTTGCTCCTACAGTTATAAGTCTCACCTTTATAGTCAACAAATCTTTTTAGATCAAAAATATCTTCTCCAATTAAGAATGGATCTGATCTTACACAACATGCTTAAAGAGGGTGTCTGAATCAAGGAAAAATTCAAGGATCAGCTTGATACACGACAGTCTTCTTGTTCAGGCTGATTAATAATCTGATTATTTATTACATAAATTATCATACTTGTGAAAAGAGCTTGTGCATTTACATACCAAATATGTGGTAATTTTTGCTAATACATAAATTTCACTTTGCCCGCGTGTAATCAGTTGATCTGAAAATTGCATATTAGGAATTATACTTTATATATGAGACTATCCAGTGAAGGAAAAGAAACCACAAATACTTAATCTCTGAAATTAAAATCAAACAATTTAAATACATCACTTTTATTATGATCCTCCTCTGTTCTTCTATTGTAAAACAACTTTGCACAAAACTCATGTATACAATTTTTTGAGAGATGAACTGAAGCATTACATTTACACAATACCTATTGTACAAGTGTGAATCTCCATTGTGGGCATTCTATTGTCAATTAACTCTTGACAGTTGGAGATATCATTACCTTTATACATGTGCCTTTAAAAACTTCCTGGACATATTCTAACACACGGGGTGCTGCCATTCTCTCTGGGTCTGATCCACCAATATCTCTGGTCACAATTCTATAAAATATCACAGTATATCAAATTCTGTAACATATCACAGTTTATCAAACAATTACAGTATTCAAGTACTGAATTATAGAAAGGAATAGATGAAAAAAAAATCAACTTTGTGTGAACATTGTCTTACCTGAAATGAAAATCACTTAAATGAGCACAGAGTATGATGACCCTGGTGGTCGTGGTGTTGTCGGCAAAACTTTTATAATATATGAAGTATAAAGGAGAAAAAAAGTTCTGTCAATTTGTAGTTACCATGATTTTTTTTAAATCAAGTACACCTATTGTAAGTAAGTTGCATTCAGATTGGTTAATAGCCGTGGTCTTTTTTGGCAAATACCCCTTCACCATGACTCTTGTCTTGGTATTTGTCTGAAAGGTCATATATGTTGTTGTTATGATGATAGAGACATTCAGTGTAATTAAATAGATATATCATGTCTGGGCATTTGCAAAAATACAAGTCTTGGATATAAATTTCCCTCCCCTTTTAGGCTTGGGAAATTTCATTGCCTGGTCACTTGTATTTTTGGCAAATACCCCTCCTTATAATGCCATTTATCGGTAATTTGTATGAGTTTCCTTTGATCTCACGAAGCAAATATTTTTCAGTATTTGCTACTGCCCGAATATGAAAAAATATTGGCAAAAAGTATCTTAGGCCAAGCCTACTTTGTCAATCAGAATCAATGAAACAAAGAAATATACAGCTTACAGAGAGTCTTACCAGATCGTACAAATTTTTTTACTAATCAATACTAGTCAATTTCACGATTTGTTGAAAATTAACATTCATTTTCAAAATTTGTTCTATTAAATGATTTAGTTAATTACCAATAAAAAGAATAATAGAAGTTTTGTTTTTGATACAAGAAATATTGGCTCCAATAATGGACTCGCCCACAAGGGGCTCGTCCATTATTGTTCGCCAATATTTCTTGTATCAAAAACAAAACATATCTTTTGAAAGATCTGTTCTTAAAAAATTAGAAGAATGAGCATAAATAATATTTGATATATAAGTTGCTCAACCATTAAGTCTGAACCCTGATCATCCTTCACTGTTTTGTCAAATCAGACTAACAATTATGTTAGTGATGTTTTCTGTTATTTCATAACACAAATTAAATTTTAATATCAGCAGTTTTAAATTTTGATTGTTTACTCTCTTATGTCCAATTCTATATCATCAAAAGGAATAGATTTTATTCAAATACCTTCCTGTTTCCAAAGCTTCTGTAACAGGGATAGATTGTGTAACTTTGTCTAAATCATTACACCAAATTCCCATCACTTCAGCTTTCATTTTCCTGTCTGGCACATCTTCACGGATCTCTAAAGGCTAAAAAATAACATATGCATAAAGTAAAACAAACATTAATCTAAAGAACCAATACTATTTCATCATTAGTAAAACAGATGACTCCTTCATAATCAAATAAACATAGGTAATCAATGATTACAAAGTTCATATCCTTATGGCAAACTGTCTCAGTAACCAAATTTTCCCGGTGCCTATCCTACCATGCAAAATGGTGAGATGATCTGACCATGCAAAGTGACTGAGATCTGAACTCCAATTGTAAACTTAGTCAATGAAGTAGAAAATATAGGCCAAAATGATCTAATTTTGCCAGGATACTGACCAGCCATCATTAATGCATGCTTAAAGGGAAAATTCACGAAAAAATTAAAATTTGATATTATTTTCTTTTTGTATAAATTGACACGTATACATGTATATTAATGTTTTATTCCAAAGAATAAGTCCATGAGATCAATATTTCAGTGTGACTAACTACGATCTGCCGGTCGCCATTTTGTCGTCATCTCGATACAGATTTCAAGAGATGTCTTATCACCTCAAAGATACCAAATAACGGTGACCTGCAGTTGCCATCGTGTACATTCTTTATCATGAAGCATAACTTAATCATTTGTGCGACAAAAGTGTATTATATACTTACCTATATCTTAAACCTGGGATATTATATTCGTCCAAGCTTAAACCAATATTGAATTAAAAAAAATAGTGTTTGAAAATATCTTAATTAAAGGTGCAATGCGAAATCCTGACCATATATAGTTAAGGACGTACGAGTCCTTGATACAGAATACACATTTTATTTTCTACCGAAGCAGGCTGCTTTAAAAATTATCGTACAGGTAAACAGGTTCTTTTAATATCTGGATGTCCAACAGCATACCTGTTTATTACCCCAATTAACAAACATGTAATTACCTGTGTCCATGTTAGAGAGATTGGAGTGCTTTATTTTTGTATCTTACTCTCTCCAATCCAGATACTTTATTCACAGAACTTTTGAAAATTGTATACAGCAGAAATTAACTCCTCGGATTAATTCAGATTCATATGAATTCTGGGCAAAAGTAATATATAGGACAACTTTTATCCACCACACGGATATTGCAAGGAAAGGGACAAGATTTTGATAATATATCCCAATCATCTTCAGTCCATATTCCTATTCAAATATGGCGTGCAGTGCCTACTATACTATCATTGGTATATATAATTTGTATCTCAAACAAATAACATTACTTTTTTTCAATATCTCCCATTTTCATAGCATTTTGTGTATTTCCAATATACCGTATTCGACTCAATAAGCGCCCAGGGCGCTTAGAAAATTCAAAAACGGGGGCGCTTAATTGAATCGGCAAAACCGGAATTTATGCATGTCCGCTACCGTCATTATTATTGAGTTCTATAATGCGTCTTTAACTTCCGGTTGTTTAAATCATGGTGAAACGAGAAAGTAACAGTAATTAATCACGCGAATTCGGCATAAATAAATAGATATCGTTACTCAGGAGTCGTGGGAGGTGTGTAAACATTCTGTTTCTTAAAATTACGGCTATAATATACCCGCTTAAAACTCAAACATCGGCAAAAAACGTAAGTAAATTTTGGCAGTTTGGGAGTTTTGAGGGGGCGCTTGTGCATTTTGACTTTGAAAAAGGGTGAGGGGGCGCTTATTGGAGCAGGGGCGCTAATAAGGTCGAATACGGTACATATCTTTCGACACCTTTATGAACCATTTTAACCATACTAACAGAATGTTTCTTGTGGAATTCTTGCTCTTCCCATCAAATCACATATATTTTTTCACTAGCCAGGGTTAAACATGAATACGGTGCAAGTATCAAAAACCTAGAATTCGCATATTTTCAATATGTATTCCGTATTGGCCCAGCACATTTTTTCAAGCACATTTCAGGTAGTTCTTTTTGTTGGTTTGTCTATATATGTTTGGTTTTGAGAACTTGAAATTTCCTGAAGTTTATAAAATAATGTACCACAATTTTACAGATTTAGGTACATGGATTGTAGTGATTAGACATCACTCATGAAAAGAATATTTCAAAAGAAATGCAGTTTAAGTGTTGTTTGTAATGCAATCTTTAATTTTAAATTCTTATTTCCCATGACAGCAAATACACTCAGTAATGGCACTGACACGCATTTGAAACATTTGCACCAATCTGTCATATTCTGGTATGGGTTATTCAAGATTTCCTTTTTTTTTTGTTGACTAGTGTGGCTGCTCTTCCTCAATTTGACATATTTATTCTCAGTGTATTCAGATTCAAACTGATATACAGCTTGTTTGTACCTGGGAGCAGGGACAGTATATACAATGTAATGTATAGACTCTGCTGTGAGGTCAAAAGACTATTATATCACTGTAAAACTATACCAGATTCATTGCATGGGGACAGAGACGTCTCTGCACGAGTTTACCTTGTAAAGACATAATCAAAATATTGCGATGATCTGCCGTTTTTTATTCCTTCTATAACCTTTTTCTCTAATGTATCCGCAATTTGAATAAATTATAATGATAATTAAACATTTTATTTAATTCGCATAAAAACACATCAATTATCATTGATATGTCTGCTCTGAAATAATTACCCTGTCGGCAATTCAATGAGGCCGACTTTTTGATTGTCTTAGCTCTACAAATTAGTGTAATTAACGTAACACACGACCTCCGGATTTTACCTTTAGGGCATGGCACAGGTAATATTGTCACAAGCTACACATGTCTGCATATTTGGTGTTAATTAGAGTATTGACTTTTACACTTGTGACACATGGGCAAGTGATGGGTGTGTGCGTGGACACGATAGTTTAATTTTGGCTATGTTTATGATAATTAAGATACAAGCAGAAATAAACTATTTTAGTTTTATTTTTTTTTTTTTTGAAAATTATTCCGTTTTCGATATTTCTTGCAAGCTGAAACATGCAGCCTTAACTGATTCTGTTTTATAATCATTCAATTGATAGAAAAAATGTACAACTTGGACTTATAAATCCCGATAAAAGGCAGCATGCATGTCTTTGTTTTTCTTATGCTGTTAGGTAATTAGTGAAGTCACACGAGCACTTTAATTACTGAAAACAACAGTGATGTCATTTGGTTTTAAAATGATACAGTGAAGTGGAAGATCTAGCCGAGTGATGTCACTCGGCTAACATTTGAAGGATAAACAATAATTAATTATCGTTTTTCTCTGCTATCCTTTCGAATTTTTGCAAAAAACTTGGTCAATATGTTTAAAGTGTTATAAAGAATAAATTAAGGCCAAGTGTAAAATTTAGTGAATTTTCCCTTTAAGTAGGCTCACTCATCACACTTTTGAATTTGTGTCAGATTTCGGAACTCCTCTGGTTTTGTCCAGTTCACTGGCTTAAAAAATTTTACACATGGACCTCAACTTTTTATTTCATGAATATGTTCAATAGGTCAAATTAAGACACCTGACAAGTTTTCATAAAATTCTTGATATAACTTCTTAGCTTTAAGACCAAAAATAATTCTTATGTTAAACTATGGAAAAATCCAGAGAAATACATTTTCTGCAAAATTTTTTAACAACTTGTATCTTGGTTAAAAGCACACTGACCTATATATTTATTTTTACCATTTCATTTAGTCTACAATGCTTAGTAAATTAAAATAGGTTTCAAGAAATCCTTGATATAAACAACATCAGGAGTGAGCCTCCTTAAAAGGTTTTTTTACAAGTTGCAAAATGTAACACTAGCAAAAACCCATTTATTTTGAGTTGCAGTGTCATGATTTGTGGCATGTGATTGTAATTTTCAGCCATTGTAGGTGTTTCCTGTTATCTACTGTTGATTAATTAATGCATATGCAGAGTTTTATGACCCTACCCTGCATAGTTATAGAGTAAGACACCCAAATTCAGACAAGTATGTACACATGAACGTCAGAGGTAATCTAAATGTTCCCTGAAAATCTAAATCTTATACATAAGCAGTTGGATATTGCTAAATTTGCAATAGAAACAAGAGGCTCTCAAGAGCCTGTATCGCTCACCTGGGCCATGGCTGACATAGAGAGATGAATGGTATTTACAAAAAAGGTCAAGAGTTTAGCAGAATTATTTTTTTCAAAAATTTCAGTTTTCTTGTTTGTTGTCAATGGCAACTGAAAGCACCATCATCCATTATAACCTATATCGGACCCCATTAAAAACCAGAGGCTCCCAAGAGCCTGTATCGCTCACCTGGCTTTCAGTTGCCACAATCAAGGGAACATTGCAAGTTATAAAGTTTGATCTTCAGTTTCTCAAACTTTTGTAGCTCAAACACCTCCAATATCTTGACTTGTTTTTAGAGTCTGATGATGTTTTACTATATTTCTTTGTTGGGCTTTTTTGAAAAAAAAAAAGTTCTTGCTAAGAACCACTTTCGACACCAGTTTTGAAGTCGAGAGGTCATTTTGTAAATGGCAGTCAACAAACAATTTTCAACATCGGTTTTGAAGTCGCAACATCAATATCTACTTGGAAATCAAATTTCATTTAAATCGGACAATGTTGAATTTTCCCACCTTTTTTGGCGGCCATTTTGAAAATGGCAGTCAAGGAACAATTTTCAACACCGGTTTTGAAGTTGCAACATCAATATCTATTTGGAAACCAAATGTCATTGAAATCGGACAATGTTGAATTTCCCGCCTTTTTTGGCGGCCATTTAGAAAATGGCAGTCAGCGAACAATTTTCAACACCGGTTTTCAAGTCGCAACATCAATATCTATTTGGAAACCAAATTTCATTGAAATCGGACAATGTTGAATTTTCCCGCCTTTTCTGGCGGCCATTTTGAAAATAGCGGTCAACAAACAATTTTCAATACCAGTTTTGAAGTTGCAACATCAATATCTATTTGGAAACCAAATGTCATTGAAATCGGACAATGTTGAATTTTCC
>MJUU01023331.1:55532-102963 GCA_002080025.1 Modiolus philippinarum
TTTTTTTCTAAAATTTCAGTTTTCTTGTCTGTTTTCCATGGCAACTAAGAGCTCCCCCATCCATTACAACCTATATCAGAACACAATTCTAAAAAAAATTTGGGCAGGGGCTCCCCTTAAATTCAAAGTAATACATATTGCTGAAATCAAAGCATTCAAAGACCCCTTAAAAAAGAAATAGAATATGTAGTGGTATACTTTTTTTTTTCTAAAATTTCAGTTTTCTTGTCTGTTTTCCATGGCAACTAAGAGCTCCCCCATCCATTACAACCTATATCAGAACACAATTCTAAAAAAAATTTGGGCAGGGGTTCCCCTTATATTCAAAGTAATACATATTGCTGAAATCAAAGCATTCAAAGACCCCTTAAAAAAGAAAAGTGATAAAGATTGTCCTCATCAACTGCTGTAATTATAACATTAAGTTTATAACCTCCCTTAGTTTAATTATCTCCCTTTTTAAAATTATAATAGACACTCCCTAAAAGGTGTTTTGATGTACATAATTAGAACTACTTGATATATATAGTACAAGTTTTAGTAATAAAAAGAATATTTCTGTATCAACAATAAAACTTTTGTAGCTATTTTTGTTATAAAATCATTTTAGGCTTGAATGTGTTTCACATTTAACCATAGGTGTACCCTACTGGCCGCCACCTTGTACTGTAAGGACATAATGACCTTTTTTTGGACAGGACCATCTAACCACAAGTGTGAACAAGTTAGGCTCTATAATTGCACTTGACTAATAGTTTCCGAGAAGATCTGTGAATGTTTTTTCATAGTGTCCAATTTAAACTATATTCCCTGCCATGAGGTATGGACCTGTCGGATACTTTTTTGAAAGGGATCATCTAAGGACCATTGTTACTAAGTTTGGTTCTAATTGGACTGGTATTTTCTGAGAAGAAGATATCTAAATGTGTTTTCCCTTAGGGTCCAATGTTAAAACTATGTTCCCCTCTGGCGGCCATGTTGGATAAGGTAGGACCTGTCGGATACCTTTTTTGGAAGAGGCAATCTAAAGACCATTTTGACTAAGTTTGGTTCTAATTGGACAAGTAGTTTCTGAGAAGAAGATCTTTGAATGCATTTTCGATAGGGTCCAATGTTAAGACTATGTTCCCCGCTGGCGGACATCTTTGATGAGGTACAGAGCTGCTAGATACCTTTTTTGGAAGGGACCATCTAAGGACCATTGTGACTAAGTTTGGTTCTAATTGGACTAGTAGATTCTGAGAAGAAGATTTTTGAATGTGTTTCCCCATAGGGTCCAATGTTAAAACTTTATACCCGCTGGTGGCCATCTTGGATGAGGTACTGACCTGCCGGATACAATTTTCAAAGAGGACCACCAAAGGACTATTCTGACCAAATTTGGTTTCAATTGGCCCAGTGGTTTTAGAGGAGAAGATCTTTGAATGAAAAGTTTACGCTGGACGGACGGATGGACGGACTACGGATGCTTAGTGATGGCAAAAGCTCACCCTGGCATAGCCAGGTGAGCTAAAAATGTTATGACATTTAGTAAATATTCTAACATAGCTCTTGTTTATTGTCAACCAGTATAATACTAGATAACCATATATTTCCCACATGCACAAATGGTATTGGAATATGAGTAAATGGGATGAAAATCAACAATGCTTTTAATTTTGTTTGTCTTAGTTTATGAAGGAAATAAATGTTAAGAACAGCTTTCAGCTAAATCTTGCCATTCAGACAAGTAAATGTATATTGCTTTGCTTTCCATTTGAATTTTGAACTTGCATGTTTTTGAAAACATCAGATTGTGTATTATGACGTCATAGACACAGACAGCAATGAAGGTGAGAAATCCGCCTTCTCTTAGGTCGTTTCAGAATGAAAAATTCCATTTTCTGTCATATTAGAATTGAAATAATTAATGGCAAGCAAATGGTTATAGTCATATAACCATGGGCTTGACCTTTATATTCGTAAATGTAACCCCTTGCTAATGCTCTGGGTTAAATTTGAATATAGGGGCCCAGCCCATGGTTAAATTTCCAATAGGGTCTGTAAGTCTCGTCATGTGACACTGAGATTTCACGGTAAATTGAAATTAGAAAATGTTTCCCAGCAAAAGATGATGTTTTTGGATTATGACGTTCAATTTTTTGTTGAAAACATCATAAATTGTCTTGAAAATGCAACTTCCGGGTACAAAAATTGTACCCGGAAATTAAAAATTGTACCCGGAAATTAAAAATTGAACGAGACTTACAGACCCTGTAACCATATACCAGTACCTGCCATGAAATATTTCTTAAATGTATCACTTTCCTCTCATGTTATTATATCACATCCAAAAGGAAACCTTGAAAAATTAAATTGATGTGAAGTTGGATTTCATCAGCAGATCAATGTTTTTTTTATTTTTTATTTGTTTTCTAATAGTCAGGATTTTACAGTTCCCTGTACACTATCACCTGACAAGGATATTCAGGGATTTTACTAAGTTGGTGACTATTATTTTTTAACACATATATATTATATATTCAAATTACAGTAAGAGTTTTTACATCAATTTAATTGGAGTTCAAACAAGAGTAAAAACCAAGATAAATATTTTCTCATTCTCTCTCACAATCATTCCTCTTTTATTCATCACATACATATAAACAACAATGTAAACATCTATTTAGCTGCTGTTGAAGTAAATTTTTCTTATAGAATTAGTAACATGATTATCATAATCTGCTAAAAATAATATTGAGGGGTGACCAAAAAATATCAAACTTAGGAATTTTGTTATTTTTCAAAGATATCTGGTATTCACATAATTTATACTGTTCTATTTTGCACTGAAATTCAATAATATTTGGCAGTGTTTCTTTCAATTTAACACTTATATATATATTTTTTAGCCATAGTAACAAGAAAGTTTAACAATGGTGTTTCTGATGCAAAACCAAGAAGAATTTTTTCCTTATCAAAAATTACATTTTCAAAATGAAGTTTCAATTTTCTAATAAAACATTCCCAAAACTGTTTTGTAATTCTACAATCATAGAACAAGTGTTCAACTGTTTCTACTTCTGTTTTACAGAAACTACAAAACTGGGTATCTTTCATTTAAATTTTATATAGAAAAATATTTGTTGGAATAATTCTATGAAGAAATTTGTATTGAAAATTATATAAATAAGAGTCTTTACATGAGTCTTTTAAAACACCAAATAATTCAGACATATTTGAAATCTCTATGCCTAAAGAATCCTCTCACTTTTGAAATTTTTGCAGTGGCTGTTTAACAATTTTATAAACGAGATCATTATATATAAACTTAGGTTTTTTAATATTTATCATTCTCGAAATAAATTCATCAGCACTACATACAGTGTTCAGATTTTCACCATGTATATTTTTCTTTAAAAGTTGTTTTATATCTTTTGGAACATTAGCAATAAGACTGTGATATTTAAAAAAATTGGCAATCTGAAACTTTTGACTGATCTGTTGAAAAGTATAAAATTCTTTTTTTTGCAGATCAATAATGTCATTCAGACAATGCACTCCTTTTAACTTCCAGCTTGAATAATATGAAAAATCTGATAATGATGAGAAGTTGAGAATATCTAAAGATAAAATGTCATACAATGTGAATTTTAAACATGGTTTAGTCTCACTCAAACCAGAAAAAATATCTTTCCAAAATGAATTTTTCAAATTCAAAGATATTTCCTTGAGCTTCTCTTCTTGTAAATAAAAAGATCTCTCACCACCAAAAGGATTTAAGTACTGTCTCAATAATTTTTGCCAGTTTCCGTCCAAATTGGAGAGAAATCTTCTTATCCATCCTAGTTTAAGATATACAGCAAATGATTTCAAATGAATCATTTTAAGTCCGCCTTGAGTCAAATCTCCAATTTCGTTTTATTTTATCTGGCTTACCATTCCAAATAAAATTAAAAAACAGGGAGTTTAATTCATTCATTCTCCTTTCAGAGGGGTTTGGTAGTGCAGTTAACAAATGTATTAACTTTGGAAGTGCAAGAGATTTTACAACTGTAATTTTTCCAAGAAGTGTCCATTTTCGATGTTGCCAACTTTTAAGATGCCAGAAACTTCTTTTATCTTTTTCGAAAAATTCAGTACAGTCATAGAATCTAGATTTAATGAAAACTCAATTCCCAATAATTTGAAATTTGAATGTGACCAGATGAGATTTTTTCTGGGCAAAGAATGAATTCTGAAAACTTTCTGTTTCCAACCCAAACAGCTCTAGTTTTAGTTAAATTCATTTTTAAACCCAAGACTTTATAAAATTTTTCAAAACAATTGAGTGATTCTTTTAGCAGATCAATGTTTGTTCCAGAGGTTGGTGAATTTTTTTTTTCAAAATGCCAAATGATAGCATGGAACCCCTCATCTCCCCACCCTTCATTGGGGCTGTATCCACTGGTGGATTCCAGAAATAAGTTATCATGAAAATAAGTTGGTTGACCATGGAAAAGTCTATGAATATAATCATATTTCAGTCTTTTGTGTTGTGTTTTAAGCTTTCATATTGGAAGTTATGGTGACAAACTACATTCCTGATAATTGGGTATTCAATTCAACTGGCCAAGGCATTTCAGAGAGTATGATATATATATTCACTAGGTTTTTGCATCAAATTATTTCTTGCACTTTTTGGGCAATTTGGAAAGAAGGTTATAACAAGTATAAGTTTTGATTTGCTTTGAAGTTTCAGTGGAAAAAGACCAAAACTTTTTTTCCTATAGCCTTCTTCTTCACTTGATTTGGTAGGTGACTTACTATAGGTCTTTGTTAAATTATATATTAATTAGAAAATGCCTTCATGGTCAATGGTAGGTTTACTGTTTGAAGCACTAAAACTAAATTAGTGTGGCCTAGTTACACATTTGACACTGTGGGCAACATCATTTAAACTTACCACATAGAGTGCATGCAGTGCTCCTAACGTGGCAACACGACCAGCATATCCAACAAAGTTGTCATCTATGGGGCGTACCAAAAGCGGCTTTTTACATCCAGCTTTCAATGCTCTTAAAAATAATAAAGAAGATTATGTAACAAGATGTGTTTGTAACTTACATATGCTCCAAGCAGCTACTTAACAGTCTGTCTGGAATCAATTTGCGGATTTGACGAGCACGTTCATTTGATGGGGTGAATAGATTAAAAGAGTATGCAAATCTCATTGGTCGAGTAAGCTGGACATATAATTGACATAAAGTCATCAAGCGTGATTGAGAGCACATGCCTTTACCTTGAAAGTACTCATCAATTACAGACAAAGATTTTGATTGGACAAACCAGAAAAGGATGATCTATAGTGTTTCATAGATATTTTATCATACACATAGGGTGTTTGGGGACAATCTGGTTCTTTTTCCAGTGCAAATTAGAAGAAAAAAATTATGCTTATCATCCCCCTTTTCAATCTTGGCAATTAAAAAAAAACAAATCACACTTTCTTTCATTTACGTCTCGTCATTTCTCATTATTATCCGTGCTTGGGGAACCAGGGCGTTTTTTCGGGAATACGGGATTCAATATGTTTAACAAGGAAAATCGATTAAATTATCTATTTTCAACGAATGTCACATGAATTTTTTTCATTTCCATTTCTCTTCAAACAAAATTAAATCATTTATTGTAATCTGGGACTAATACAAGTATAACATGTTATATTAGTCCCTGTTGTAATGACAAGTAAGATTGGAATATTTATTTTTCACTGGCAATAGCTTGTTTTTTTTTTTAAAAACCACTCAACCCTCAAACCCCGAAAAATCAAATGGTCCTCATCTTGATCATCTTTTTTTTCGTATGGCAAATCTCTGACGAATTAAACTTTTGTTTCATACATGGTTTTCATTCTCTGTCAGCAAAAAGTAATGAACATCGTACAATTTACTGTATTAGAACACATTCTCTGTCAGCAAAAAGTAATGAACATCGTACAATTTACTGTATTAGAACACATTCTAAGTCCAGTGGAAACAGAGAAAAATAACAAATAACCCTTTTCCTCAAGGCGCATGAAACTATTTTACATACATGTAGGCCTTATATAAGTTATGGAGAGAGGAATCGTCGACCTTGTATACAGATTCGAGGATATAAAATGACCGAAAAGCAGTAAAAGAACTAGTTTAAAAGTTATGCAGAAGATCACAAAAATTTTAACTACTGACTGTAGTTTGAAAATTCTTCATTAAATGGTACCAGATTTATCACATTCGTAGGAAATATCGATGCATTGTATAAATTTCTTTAAAAACTTAGTAATAAGTCTTCCACGGAAGACATGTGTCGCCTAATAACACTAAAAGTAAGTTACATCAACCAGGAAGTGGGCATGCAAGAGATCCCAGACCCTCTTATGCATTATAGGTCCCCATACTGATACTCCAAGCCAAATTGCAGAAGGCAGGGATATGTGGTGTCTGAGAAAAACGTGACAGAAATTTTCAAGACTCGAAAAATATTCTAAGTTCAGTCAAACAGGAAGTGAGCATGCCAGAGATTCAAAACTGTAATGCACAGAATAGGTCCCCATACTGATACTCCATGCTAAATTACAGAAAGCTTGGAACTGTGGTTCCTGAGTTAAATGTGACAGAAATTTTTTGTGACAACAATTGGCAAAAATATTCTAAGTTCCAGGAAGTGGCCATGCAAGAGATCCCAAACTTTATTACACAGTATAGGTCCCCATACTGATACTCCATACTGAATTGTAGAAGGCTGGGATCTGTGGTTCCCGAGAAAAATGTGATAAATTTTCTAAACGCAAAAAATATTCTAAGTTCCGTGAAACAGAAAGTGGGCATGCGAGGGATCCCATACTCTGTCACACAGTATAGGTCCCCATACTGATACTCCATGCCAAATTGCAGAAAGCTTGGATACATAGATCGTGAGAAAACTTTGACAGAAATTTTTGTGACGCCGACGCGGACGACCACGCCGACAACAACGCAAAACGACAGATAGTGATCCCTATATGTCGCCACTGCGTGAACGCAGGCAACACAAAAACTATCAGACACAAATATTTTTAATTACTGAACTGCACAAGAATAAGAATACGAATATTTATTGTGCACATGAAAGGAAGAGTTATGCAGGAACAAAAAAAAATCTAATTTCAGTATTAGAGTTACTAGATGTACTGCTGAACGCAGGAGGGCCCGCAATAGGCAGTCACTTCCTTTGTACCAAATTATCAACATTTGTTTATGAAAATATTTTAAAATAAAAAGTTAAAAAGTATCGGCAACAGGAAGTAGTGGCACGGCAAACCTGAAGATAGCTAACATGATACAACTCATCATCATGAAGCTTTACACGAAATATCAAATCATTCCAAGATGTAGAAGCCCAGAAAACTTTGAAGAAAAATTTTCATCCATAGAGTGGTATAATAAAAAGTTGAAGTATCAGCAAACAGGAAGTAGTGGCATAGCAAACCTAAAAATACCTTACACGTTACAACTCATCATTATGAAGCATTTAGACTAAATATCATATCATTCCCAGTTGTAGAAGCCCAGAAAACTTTGATGAAAACTTTTCATCCATAGAGTGGTATAATAAAAAGTTGAAGTATCGGCAAACAGGAAGCAGTGGCACAGCAAACCTGAAAATTGCTTACATGGTACAACTCATCATCATAAAGCTTCAGACCAAATATGAAATCATTCCCACATGAAGAAGCCCAGAAAACTTTGACGAAAAATTTTCATCCATGGAGTGGTATAATAAAAAGTTTAAGTATCGGCAAACAGGAAGTAGTGGCACGGCAAACCTGAAAATTGCTTAAATGCCCACAAAACTTCAACCAAAAAAATTGTTGACGGACAGACGGATGGACGGACAAAGTGAAAACTATAGGGCACCCGCATCTCAATGCAGGGCCCTAATAATTTTAACAATAGGCATGTTCTAAACCAATTTACAGACAAGTAATTGTGTAAAGAATGCATGTCCAATCAAAATCTTTGTCTGTAATTGATGAGTGCTGTCAAGGAAAAGGCACATGCTCTCAATCGCGCTTGATGACTATATGTCAATTATATGTCCAGCTTTATGGACGAATGAGAGCTGCATACTCTTTTGATCTATTCAGTCAATCAAATCAACACGCTCGGCAAATTACAGACAGACTGTAATTTGAGTTATCTTTCTTCGCATGCAAAACATATGAAATTTGACCTCCATGGCCCTGACCTTTCAACTTGGTAAATGTTCCTCTTGACTAGACCTATAAACTTACCAAGTATGAAAAGTCTTAAATGATTCAAAAGTTTTAGCCAGATTAGTTTTGGATGCACAGACAGACAGATAAAAACATACATACAGGACATGAACAATATGCCCTGATCCTTGATCTGGGGGCAAAAAAAATATCATAGTAAACAATGGAAATTTATTTTACATTCATGAGACTGTTATCAGCAAATAAGCTATTAATAAAAAAAAATGTGTCCATGGGACCCCGATGCCCCCACCAGATAAATATCATCAAACAGGAAGTAGATGAGTGACGGACTTGAAAAGGGGAGACACAGTACAACTCATTATATCAAAGCTACATATCAAATACCAAATCATTACTACATACACAAGCTGAGAAATCTTTGACAAAAAAAATTCAATATTTGGCTATAATGGGAAAAACTCAAAGTTATTGTCAAACAGGAAGTAGATGAGTGACGACAAGAAAAGGGGAGACACGGTACAACTCATCACATCAAAGCTTCAGACCAAATATCAAATCATTACTACATCTGTACGCTGAGAAATCCTTGGCGAAAATTTTCAATATATGGCTTTAATGGGAAAAAATCAAAGTTATCATCAAACAGGAAGTAGATGAGTGACAGACTTGAAAAGGGGATACACAGTACAACTGATCATACCAAAGCTGCAGACCAAATATAAAATCATTACTGCAAACACAAGCTGAGAAATCCTTGACAAAAATTTTCAATATATGGCTATAAAGGGAAAAAATCAAAGTTATCGTCAAACAGGAAGTAGATGAGTGACGGACTTGTAAAGGGGAGACAGGGTACAACTCAAATCAAAGCTTCAGACCAAATATCAAATCATTACTGCAAACACAAGCTGAGAAATCCTTGACAAAAATTTTCGGACATATGTACAGACGGACGTACAGACGTACGGACAGATGGATGGACAAGGGTAAAACTTAATGCCCCCGTTGCCTAACAGCGGGGGCATACAAATTTATGAAACCTGAGGCTGAGCATTTTAGTATATAAGTGTTTGTAAAATTTCATCCTACCTTTTTATGCCTTTCTCAGCAGCATCAGCAAACCTCCGGACATCATCATAATCTCTGTTTAATGGTCCAGTTGGGGAAAATATCTGTAAAAATATACATAAATATATATGTGAAAAAGAAATTTGTAAAATGATAGTGGTAAAAATAAAGAAATTGCCTTTTAAACATCAAATAGATATGCTGTCTTATGGCATATTTTCCAGATGATTAATGTATTTTATTTGCAATTCTTCAATGAACAAACCAATATTCCTTTAGTAATACCTATAAAACTCCTTCTAAACTCCTGTCCTTTGTCTACAATCAAGCTTCTTTAGAATTCTATTGTATACCAATTTGTCATCACTGGAGTATCAAGGTAAACTCCTTCAGGCAGTTAAAATTGGTAAACAATAGAATTCTATATAAGCTTGATTGCTTGACGAGCAGACAAAAGACAGGAGTTTAGAAGGAGTTTTATCGGTGTACTAGAGGAATATTGGTATGTTCATTGAAGAATTGCAAATAAAATATGTTAATCGACTGGGAAATCTGCCATAATGCAAGCGTCCATTCACAAAACCAAATAAGGAAACAGCTCAGTAAAAACATGAAGCAACACTTTATAGAGTAAGGAAATTGGGATTTTCATGGTGAAATTTAGTAGTTTTCCATGGATATTAAGAACACCATCTGCTTTATGCTTTACCATACCTAAATCAGAATTGTACAAAGAACTAGAGCATGTCAAAACTGGTGCTGTTGGAAGGGCTCAACAATTTCGATCCTGAAACTCTAGGCAAAAGTAAAATTGAGGTATGTGTTGATTCAAATTCTGTTTGATACACTTATGTGTTGATATCATTATTTTCTAGACGCTTTGATTTCTTAAGAAATCTTCAACTAAAAATTTGGTTATCGTTAAAAATCAAAGTATCAGCAAACAGGAAATAGATGTTGGGCAGACTTGAAAATCACTTACACAATATAATTAACCTAATTTCAAAGCTTCAGAACAAATTCCAAATCCATCCCACTTATACAAGTTAAGAAATTTTTTGACAGAAAATTGGTTCAAAGTTGAAAATCAAAGTATTGGCAAACAGGAAGTGGATGCCCTACAATCTTGAAAATCACTTACAAAATACAACTCATATTTCCAAGCTTCAGACCAAATTGCAAATCATTCCCTCCAGAACAAGCCAAGAAATCTGTGACAAATATTTTGTTATAGTAATAGTAAAAAATCAAAGTATCGGCAAACAGGAATTGGACGCCCAACAAACTGAAAATTGCTTACACAATACAACTCATCACTTCCAAACTTCAGAGCAAATTTCAATTCATTCTCACTAATACAAGCTAAGAAATCTTTGACGGAAAAAATTGTTGACAGACAGACAGACAGAGGGACGGACAGACAGACAGACAGAGTGATAACTATTGGGCACCCACATCTCTATGCAGGGCCCCAATAAAGGGTGTTCATTTATACACCAGATACACTTATACACTCTGACACATTTTTCAGGGTTAGAATTTTCTCAAAATATGTGAGGCATTTCAGAATTTTCTAATTCTAAGATTTAACCTGAAACCATATTTTACTTAAAATTTTGTTTTGAATCACCAATATCTATTAAAACAGGCTACAATGGCAAATTATTAGAAAAAATAAAGTGCTCTTACCAGTCTCCTTGAAGGAACAACATCTGTGTTGATAAATATCACATCCTTCAAGTAAACTTGATCAATCTATAACAAATATTTATACCTTTAAACATTTTAAATGCAAGAGAGAATGAACTTGTTAAACTTCCTTATTTTGTTTTTCTTATGAATATGTAGGCTTAACAGTGAAATATCGCAATACTTAGAATTTTTTTTCCACTTGTCTTCTATGAATAGACCAGTCATTTGAGTCTTGATAAAGTTAAGTAGGCCAATGTAATTTAAGTCAACTTTATTCTCTGATGAATAATAAGATTGCAGTTTAATATGACAATTATGCATAAGTGAGCAGTGTCAACTATGTCTTGATAAGAACAAGCTTATAACCACATGAGTCCTGTTATGGCCTTTCAAAATACTAAGTAATACTAGCAGTCAACAAGAGAAGTATATGTTATCTGGATTTTGACATCTGTATATCGTAAAATATCATCCCGTGAGCAAGAATATGAAGCACAGGGGGCGAGTGAGTGCAGCGAACGAGCCCCATGCTTCATATTCTGGCGAGCGGGATGATATTTTACAATATTCCAGCTTTCAAAATTCAGATAACTTGTTTATCGTCTTTTATTTCTCATTTCTATACAATAGTTTATTAGGTTTTGTGTCAAATTCTCCAAAGGTTGCGCAGGAAATGAGTTTCATTCATTTTTTACAAAATGCGAAATGTTTTGCAGTTATTTTATGACTTCAAAATATTTTTTGTTGGCTAATGTTACTATATTTAGAAATTTTTTGATTGAACCATGTTAGCAAATCGAAATTACCGGTAAGTCATTTTTTTTATTGTAGAACCTCTCATTGTTTACATTTGTCTTACAGTTCCTAGGCACTTTCATGACGTCACAAAGTAAACAAAAAAGTGGCTCTGCTGAAGTTATCAGCGACCTAGTTTCCGTATATTTTCGAACGTCTCGTTTTTATTTTTGTGTATTTGTGACGGTAATTTTTTTTACAAAATTAAAAACGGAAAATATAATAGATTCTTTATCCAATTAAGATTTATTTCTTGCAAAACGGATAAAAAGGATATTGCTTGTCAAACATTGGGAGAATTGCCTTGATAAGGTCAGGTCAACCTCTTGATAAGTTCAGGTCAACCGGATATGGCTTTTTTGGAAGGGCTATGCAGGCTGAGATAGGCGGAGGGAAAGACGATAAGACATTTTACTTATTTCACTGAGACATATTATCACACCTGATATCCTGATCCTAATTCCGTGGAGAAATTTTGCTCTATTGATTTTTGATACATATTCCAAGGACAAATGTTGCTCCGCTAGATTTGGATCAAAACCTCAAAGAAATAATTATGATCCCATGCCTACAGAGCAGCATTTCTCCGTGGAATACCTGGTGTGAATATTCTGATGCAAAAATGACCAGAAATCGGTCTCACTAATTGATTAGATCAGCAGACATAAATCAGTAAAGAACTACAGTGGAACTTCCATGGCTCGAACACCGAAGGGACAGATGAAAACAGTTCAAGCTACAAGGATCTTTGAGTTATTGAGGTCGAACTATGTTCAAACTTGAACAAAGTGACCAGAGAATGGGTTCGAGACATCCATGGTGTTCGAGCTTTCACAGTTTGAGCCACCAAAGTTCTTCTGTATGTTAGACCTGACCAACATGACCAATGACTCAATCAATTATCTCTTGCACTCTTACTACAAATGGCTGAGATTATAGCAACCAAACCTGCAAAAAACATTGTAAAATTATACACTAGTACAAATTTCCTCAGCAGTCATCTATAGCCTAATAGATTCTTTCGATTGATAATTTGAGATGGTCAGTTCAAGTGACACAATACATGTACACAGAAGGCAATGCCAAAGATGCAAGATTTGTCATCAAATGTGCCAAATCATAAAAGTTATCCATTTCAGAAGAAGAAAGGAATGCATGAAATATTTCTGTTTTTGCACAAGTGGACAATTGTTTTTCTATTTTCCTGGTCAGGCATTCCTTACAGTATTGACTAGACCTACCTCTCCATATTTCTCAATGACACCCTTGACACCGTCTAGGTCACCAGTAAGTTTAGAAGGTGAATCGGTTACTATGACAACACCATCAAACTGTGGATCTGTAACCTTTATGTTAGGTATCAACTTTGGTAACCTATAAAATGAATATAATATATATATTATAAATATCTTTACCAAAAACAGTAATTTTTCAAGTAATAATTTACAAAGGAAGACTAAAATAGGTATTTGCACAAGAATACATTGAAAATTGGGACATTAATGAAAAAAAAAATAAACCAGTTTCATTTTTTAGAGGTACAAGAAATTTTTTATCTTGTACCCCCTGTACCTGATGCAAAATTACTATGCAATGTATTCTGGTTAAATTAACGTCTCTGAGGAACGTTGGATGTCAAGAATGGCCTGGTGGTGAAGAAATCTGTGAGAAAAATATTGAGACACCGTTGAAAATGCAAGATTCAGAAATCTCCAACCCCATTGAGGTTAATTTCAATGATTCTCTGACTCGCAAAGGCTTGTCAGGGAATTATTGAAATTTTGACCTTGTGTGTCTCAGATTTCTAGATCTTGCACTTTTGCCAGTGTTAGATTCTTACAACGTGTATTTAAATACTCAAGATTCTTATAACATGCATAATACTCAAACAACCATTTCCCTTCACATTTAATCTTTCAAAACTCAATATTTCCAACAAAATTATTTCCTTTCAAGTTCAAAATCATAATTCTTTTAAATTTGAAAATCGTAACTGAACATCGAAAGATAAGTACCCTTGCAAATATCTATTGATTGTTTAATGTTTAACAACCTTTTCATACAATCACTAAAAAAATAACTTGCCATAAAATGCATCAATACACATAAAAAAATAAAATAATTGACAGATAATATTTTGAATTGAATAACTTACATTTTAACATGTCAAAGTCCCTTTAACAACATGAACAAGTTTGAAATGGTTGGAAAAAATTAAAGATTAATTATAGTTGTTCAAAATGGGATTCCCGTATATGCAATATTTAACAAAAGAATGAAGTTCTGAGAACTATGATCTAATAAAAGATTGACAATAATGCAATCACGCTAACAGGTTCAACAACTAATTCTCCTTTGAATAGTAAATACTCAAAGTTTGGAAAGTTTGACTTTTCAAAAATTAATATGCAATATTTTTCCTAATAATTTATAATCAGAATGGGGTGTCTATTTTAAAACTTGTTGAAATTTTCAAACCTCATGAACCTCTTATTTACACGAAACTGACGAAATCAAGAATTGTGATTCAGGTCACACTTAACATATAACTACCAAATATTTTAATTTATGAGAGGAGGGGCATAACTACTGTAAAATACTTAGTACTACTGACCAGTAACCGGTTTTAGAATTCATCTAACATATTATATTCAAAATATTTAGTTACACAAATATCAGCAAAATTCATTGAATATTTTTCATGACTGCAAATGTAACATACATGCTCGTTTTTAGTATTTACAAATATAAGGGGCATAAATATTTCCTGAAAATTATTTTTTCTGTTAGTCAATCATTTATTATGATATAACATTAGAAGATCTGATTGGTCAAAACTACTCGATTGAATACACTATCCACTATCGACCAAGTGCGAATCGACGAGAGCATTATGATAGTCAAAACAATATATTCAATTGTTGAAAAGGTCATTATTACTGTCGTAAACATTATTGATTTTATGACAGTAATAATTCCTTTATCGGAATCGCATCTATTGTTTAGACTGATAATGATCCCATTGATTCGCACTTGGTCATAGTGCTATCTATATGTACACACCCTTAACTGAGTTTGAATCTTTGTAAAGTCTGGTTCCTTTACCAGTTACGAATACAACAATATTGTCCAAATGAAAGCATTTATTACAGAATTTTTCCACTTTAATGTTATAATATGTAATATTTGTTCCTAATATATTATATGGCATAATTTATAAATGAAACAATATAATGGAACAACTAACATATTGCAAAATAAAATTACTAATGCTCAGCGTTAAACTTTGACAGAGAAAATTGTTTGAGTTATTAACTCAACTACTACAGACTATTTCGGAAATTAATTAATGCATCTTCTTTTCTTTGTACAACAAATATTTTGATGGGGACAGATATGGTAACTAAAGAACTTTACATATAGTTGATTGAAAATGAATTGTTCATACAACAAAATTTGCAATACAGCTACTTTACCCAGAGTCCTTCATTTTCTCAACAAGATGAATTAATACAGTCTTTCAAATTTCCTGTGAATTATTCCACTGAGATTTGAAAAACAGATCTTAAACAGTGAGAGACTTTTGTGAATATATATGCACACAGTTTGATAAAATCTAATTATTTGAATAGTTAATCGTTTATAATGGGATTTCTATTTATGCAACCAAAGCAATTTAATTTTACAAAATTAAAATGTTTTAAGAATTGTCATATGACTGTGATCTGATGAAAGACTATAACAATGGTTTACAATTATTTTTAAACTAAAGATTACATAACAGAATATCTAATTTGCATGTTAATTACAGGAAATGTTGAAAGTTTTGTTTTTAGAAAATACTGTTGTTCTTGTGTTTAACCAAGTGAACACCTTTATAAAAAGGTCAAAGGTCATAGATCTTCAAATAATCTCATCTTTTTTATAAATATTTTTAGTGCCACTTCGCTTGTTTACATGTCCATAAAATTACTAGGAGCTGGTTACCCAGAAAAAAAATACCATGATTACCATGGTAACCAACACATTCCAATACTGTCTGCCTGTGGATAGTTTACCACAATTATCTCTTCTCTTGCATACTTGTCATGCTTGTGTACCGTAGATATTTTTGTAAACCATATCCTTGTTAGCATAAATTACTAAGAGTTTGGTACTAGGAAAAATGACTTAAGACTGTGACATATATACCAAAAATTTGTAAAAATTTGAAATTCAAGGAAAATATCTGAGTAATTTTAAGGGAGTCACTACTTACATAGAATAGGTTAGTCTATCACGGTACATGCATTACATATATATATTAAAGACTTAAGGTGTTTAAAAAAAACTTAATTAGTCACTCACTAACTCCCTCCGGGGGCAATATTTGTAACCACACTCTGCTGCTTTTTCCCTTTCATTATTTCACTCAATAATATGCTTCTATTTTCAGATTTTATGGACAAAAACAGTTAATTAAATATTTTGAAGTGAATTTTGGGTCTGTTGTTTCATAGTTTTTCTGACTTCCCAATCAATCAACTTGAAATCTTTTCAAGCATCTTCACAGATAATTGCAAGGTTTGATGATGCTAAAGCTACCATGTACAGTCTAGGGTCTCCCTTAAGGAGGTTCGCTCCTAATGTTTTGGGATTTCTGTCAGATTTTCGGAATCCTCGGGTTTTATCCATTTAAAAGCATTATAATTTTTTGCCCATTGACCCCCTTATTTTTTCCCATATTTTCATTTTATACATCTTTGTGAGCATTATGTCAAAATTTCTTCTTCAATTGATTTGGTAGGCGACTTACTATAAAAGTAATTGCGCCTTTGCACGTTATGTATCAGTGAATATTCTCACTATTGTCAAAAAATGTTTTGTTTTTGTTTTACAGTGAATAAGTTGTATGGCGAGTTTATTATACACACTTATTAGAAATCGAATGTTTGATCAAGTTAAACTGTTCAATCATTTTTAGGACAGTCATTAAATATATCTTTCGTGTTCATAAGTGCAGATTAGTTGTTTACAGTAATACATACATATTTGTCCTACCTAAAATTATGTTAAACAGCTTTAAAAATCCGTTTTAAAAATGAACAGATTTTGGATTGCGTAAAAAGGGTCCCCTTTACTATACAGCTCCTAGCACAAGATCCTATTGTAGCCCCATATTTTTGAAATATTATATCCAACTTTAATAGTAGAAGTATTGAAACTGTAGTTTCTGTGTATTAGGAGGGCGAGGAAGGTTATCTTCCCCGCGCTCCCACTACCAGACAGCTGATAAGTGCAAGCATGGGGCTGGATACAATACTATTTTTTTTTCCATTGCTATGTTTATTTAGGTACATAATTCCCGTCCCTAATTAGGATCATAGTGCGAGGTCCGAAGAACTAAGACAAGTACTCCCCTTTCGCCAAGAGAATAACANCATCATACAATGTTTTAATTTATTTACAAGTGTAAAATTTTGCTTGTTTATTGTGAATTCAACAGCAGATGTCTCAAACTTACTCTTCAATTGTTTTTTAGTATATGAGAGCTGATTGCTAATATAAATAGCTGTACCGTACCACCCCTAGAATGCTCCCTTACTGAGTAGTCTGCAAGTGTATATCCATTGATTTGAGGGAAATCTTGGCCAGCTTGAAACCATGTTTCTTGCAGACAGATGACATTTGGCAACTGCTTATCATTAGATAATTTCCAGATATATTCTGGACCATTACTGTAAAAACTATGACAATTCCAGTGTTGTATATTAAATACACCAGCCATTATAATGGAAGAGACAATTGTAAATATAAGAATGATATTTACACTTTTGAAAGTACAGTGTTTATTCTCCATATTAAATATCAATGTTAGTACTCCATAGTAAGCAAGCTCTACTACCTTGTCTGCATTAACATGATAGTGAAAAACTTCAGAAGCAACATGGGAAATATATCTACACATTTTATCTATATCACTACTTTGATCTGACTTTTGAAATTTATACATGGTAATAGCTACAAATGCTACAATATCTGAGAAGTCAACTGGTTTTTTGTTTACATTTTGTATTTTCTTTTCCTCTTTATTTTGATTTTTGCTACTTTTGTTTACTCTTTCTGAAGGATTATTTTGAACATTTTTTACAATTTTTGTGGCCTCAGAAAGAGATATTTTCTCTTGTGTACTCTTTTTAAGGGCTTGTTGTTTTTCAACCCTTTTGGGGCATTCTCTATTATTAGCTTGATGCTGCCCTTTACAGTTTGCACAGGTAGGATCCTCTACCTGACATTTACCTTCATGCATCTTGGCACATCTAATACAAACTTTATCCTTTTTAAAAAATTTCATTGAATTCTATTTATTCTGTCACATTCATTCATGGTCAAACAGTGCTAATGTTAATCCTATGAAAAATCAGAGGAGTTCGGTTTTCCGCCAAATTTTCAATCACTTAAATCTCAAAAACGAGATCATCAACCTATCATTTTTTTTTTCATCTAAATTACTTCTACTTTAATTTTCTTACAAAAAATCATGTTTATTAGAAATCCTATTTATTTTCAAATGGAGTAGCGAACCCCCTTAAAACAGTAAATTTTCTTTACCTGTTTAAGTAAATCAAGTCTTGATAAGCTTTGTCTGACATTTAACACATTAGCTTGAAAATATGAGTGAAGGTGAACCTGGTGTTTGGGTCACTGAATTAAGGACTATTTATTCAAAGATGAATACTTGATATATAGTATGACTGGATGACTGGTTATAAATACCAGCCTAGTTCATCACCCTTTATTTGCAACACCCCATAATTTAACACAATTTACAAATACACAATTACTTGGGGATCTATTCCTATAAGCCTTGCAGATTTAGATGAGAAGACATTTCTAATGTGTATCACCATTAAAGTTTCATTACAAAATATTTGCAGCAAGTGGGTCCCTGGGAATCAAAGTTTGAAATACCAGTCAATCTGCTTTCCCAAAGCAGGCTTGTTAATTTTGTACAGGGCAAGCTAAAGTTTCAAAAAAAAATTGTTTCATATAGTTAAAAATTTTAAGGAAATGAATTTAGGGCTGGCAAAATTCGGGAGAAGTTTCCTACCTTGCTGGTATCCCTGAAAAAATTTTGATGGGTGCCTGACGTAAGAACCTTCTAATGTCTTTCTTGATTACATGATTATTAGGGATTTATTGAAGATTATTTTATTACCAGGTGTACTTTTCAATGATTATCAGACCCCTTCTTTATTGATTAATTGCCCATTTGTGAAAATGAACTAAAATTAACAAATTTTAGTAAATACATGTGCAAGAAGTCAATTGTCCCTGATTGATTCCCATTACCCAACAATGAGGATCCTCCCATAATGCCAATCATAATCAGATTGGTCCAAGTTGACCAAGTGGTTTTACAAGAAAAATTGAAACATGAAAAATGGTCATACACATGTATTTATATTAATTTGCATGGAGTTTGAGTTTTCATGGGTTTGTGTAATGAGTGTTTTTAAGATGCATGTGTTCTCAGTGCTTTATGATGTCTGTGTTATCATTGCTTTAAGATGTTTGTGTTGTCAGTGCTTTAAAATGTCTGTGTTATCAGTGCTTTAGGATGTCTGTGTTGTCTGTGCTTAAGATGTCTGTGTTGTCAGTGCTTTAAGATGCCTGTGTTGTCAGTGCTTTGAGATGTATGTGTTGTTAGTGCTTTAAGATGTTTGTGTTGTCAGTGCTTTAGGATGTCTGAGTTGTCAGTCCTTAAAAATGTCTGTGTTGTCAGTGCTTTAGGATGTCTGTGTTGTCAGTGCTTAAGATGTCTGTGTTGTCAGTGCTTTAAGATGTCTGTGTTGTCAGTGCTTTAAGATGTCTGTGTTGTCAGTGCTTTATGATGCCTGTGTTGTCAGTGCTTTATGATGTTTGTGTTGTCAGTGCTTTAAGATGTATGTGTTGTCAGTTCTTTAAGATGTCTGCATTGTCAGTGCTTTAAGATACCTCCATTGTCAGAGCTTTAAGATGTCAGTGATAAATGATATCTGTGTTGCCAGTGCTTTAAGGGGGTTCCCTACTTTATTTGAAAATAAAAGGTATTTCAATTAATGTGATTTTGTGTTAGAAATTCAAAAAAGAAGTAATTTAAGTGAAAAAAATTGGTAGGTTGATGATCTCGTTTTTCAGATATAAATGATAGAAAATTTGGCGGGAAACTGAACTCCTCAGATTTTTTATAAGATTAACATTAGCAAGGTTTGACCATGAATTAATAGGACAGAATATATAGAATTTTATGAAATTCTTACAGAATGCTCAAAAATATATATAAAATGAAATTATGGAAAAAAATAAGAGGGTCCATGGGCAAAAAATTATAATGCTTTTAATTGGATGAAACCCTAGAATTCCATAAATCTGACAGAAATCCCAAAACATGAGGAGCAAACCTCCTTAAGATGTTTGTGTTAGCAGTTCTTTAATATTCCTGGAAACAGGGAAATTTTCGTGGCAGTTTTATTTTCGCGATTTTCGCCTTTGGAATGACAGCAAGAATAAAACGGCGCAAATATACTTGTCTATTATTGAAGTCAATGGTCAACATTTTGGCAGCGAAAATTCAAAACTGTGCACACTAAAATCCTGTTAATTTACTGCGAAATAAAGACAACACAAAATTTCCCTGTTTACAGTAAGACACCTGCAATGGCTGAAAATTACAATCACATGCCCACATCTACCCAGGGAACTGCCTAAGAAAAACAATAGAGACCAAAAAAAAAAAATCAACAACAATCATGACAATAGGAACTTGGGATGTCTGTGTTGTTGTTGCTTTAAGATGTCAGTACTGTCACTGCTTATTAGGAAGTCAGTGTTGTCAGTGCTTCAGGATGGCTGTGTTGTCAGTGCTTCAGGATGGCTGTGTTGTCAGTGCTTCAGGATGGCTGTGTTGTCAGTGTTTCAGGATGTCTGTGTTGTCAGTGCTTCAGGATGTCTGTGTTGTCAGTGCTTCAGGATATCTGTGTTGTCAGTGCTTCAGGATGTCTGTGTTGTCAATGCTTATTAGGAAGTCAATGTTGACAGTGCTTCAGGATGGCTGTGTTGTCAGTGCTTCAGGATGGCTGTGTTGCCAGTGCTTCAGGATGGCTGTGTTGTCAGTGCTTCAGGATGTCTGTGTTGTCAGTGCTTATTAGGAAGTCGTGTTGACAGTGCTTCAGGATGGCTGTGTTGTCAGTGCTTCAGGAAGTCTGTGTTGTCAGTACTTTTTGATGTCTGTGTTGTCAGTGCTTCAGGATGTCTGTGTTGTCAGTGCTTATTAGAAAGTCAGTGTTGACAGTGCTTCAGGATGGCTGTGTTGTCAGTGCTTCAGGAAGTCTGTGTTGTCAGTGCTTTTAGATGTCTGTGTTGTCAGTGCTTCAGGATGTCTGTGTTGTCAGTGCTTATAAGGAAGATAGTGTTGACAGTGCTTCAGGATGGCTGTGTTGTCAGTGCTTCAGGAAGTCTGTGTTGTCAGTGCTTTTAGATGTTTGTGTTTCTGTGTTGTCAGTGCTTCAGGATGTCTGTGTTGTCAGTGCTTATTAGGAAGTCAGTGTTGACAGTGCTTCAGGATGGCTGTATTGTCAGTGCTTCAGGAAGTCTGAGTTGTCAGTGCTTTTAGATGTCTGTGTTGTCAGTGCTTCAGGATGTCTGTGTTGTCAGTGTTTATTAGGAAGTCAGTGTTGTCAGTGCTTCAGGATGTCTGTGTTGTCAGTGCTTTAGGATATCTGTGTTGTCAATGCTTATTAGGAAGTCAATGATGACAGTGCTTCAGGATGGCTGTGTTGTCAGTGCTTCAGGATGGCTGTGTTGTCAGTGCTTCAGGATGTCTGTGTTGTCAGTGCTTATTAGGAAGTAGTGTTGACAGTGCTTCAGGATGGCTGTGTTGTCAGTGCTTCAGGAAGTCTGTGTTGTCAGTGCTTCAGGATGTCTGTGTTGTCAGTGTTTATTAGGAAGTCAGTGTTGTCAGTGCTTCAGGATGTCTGTGTTGTCAGTGCTTCAGGATATCTCTGTTGTCAGTGATTCAGGATGTCTGTGTTGTCAGTGCTTCAGGATGTCTGTGTTGTCAGTGCTTATTAGGAAGTCAGTGTTGACAGTGCTTCAGGATGGCTGTGTTGTCAGTGCTTCAGGAAGTCTGTGATGTCAGTGCTTTAAGATGTCTGTGTCGTCAGTGCTTATTAAGAAGTCAGTGTTGACAGTGCTTCAGGATAGCTGTGTTGTCAGTGCTGCAGGAAGTCTGTGTTGTCAGTGCTTCAGGATGTGTATGTGTTGTAAGTGCTTCAGGAAGTATGTGTTGTCAGTGCTTTTAGATGTCTGTGTTGTCAGTGCTTCAGGATGTCTGTGTTGTCAGTACTTATTAGGAAGTCAGTGTTGTCAGGACTGTAAGATGTCTGTGTTGTCAGTGCTTCAGGATATCTGTGTTGTCGGTGCTTTTAAATGTCTGTGTTGTCAGTGCTTATTAGGAAGTCAGTGTTGTCAGTGCTTCAGGATGTCTGTGTTGTCAGTGCTTCAGGATATCGGTGTTGTCAGTGCTTTTAGATGTCTGTGTTGTCAGTGCTTCAGGATGTCTGTCTTGTCAGTGCTTCAGGATATCTGTGTTGTCAGTGCTTCAGGATATCTGTGTTGTCAGTGCTTTTAGATGTCTGTGTTGTCAGTGCTTCAGGATGTCTGTGTTGTCAGTGCTTCAGGATATCTGTGTTGTAAGTGCTTCAGGATATCTGTGTTGTCAGTGCTTTAACATGTCTGTGTTGTCAGTGCTTCAGGATATCTGTGTTGTCAATACTTTCAGATGTCTGTGTTGTCAGTGCTTCAGGATATCTGTGTTGTCAGTGCTTTTAGATGTCTGTGTTGTCAGTGCTGTAAGATGTCTGTGTTGTCTGTGCTGTAAGATGTCTGTGCTGTCCATGCTTTTAGATGTCTGTGTTGTCAATGCTTTCAGATGTCTGTGTTGTCAGTGCTGTAAGATGTCTGTGTTGTCTGTGCTGTAAGATGTCTGTGTTGTCCATGCTTTTAGATGTCTGTGTTGTCAATGCTTTCAGATGTCTGTGTTCTCAGTGCTTTATGATGTCTGTGTTGTCAGTGCTTTAGGATGTCTGTGTTGTCAGTGCTTCATGATATCTGTGTTGTCAGTGCTTCAGGATATCTGTGTTGTCAGTGCTTCAGGATATCTGTGTTGTCAGTGCTTTAAGATGTCTGTGTTGTCAATGCTTTTAGATGTCTGTGTTGTCAGTGCTTTTAGATGTCTGTGTTGTCAATGCTTTCAGATGTCTGTGTTGTCAATACTTTCAGATGTCTGTGTTGTCAGTTCTTTTAGATGTCTGTGTTGTCAGTGCTGTAAGATGTCTGTGTTGTCAGTGCTGTAAGATGTCTGTGTTGTCAGTGCTGTAAGATGTCTGTGTTGTCGGTGCTTTTAGATGTCTGTGTTATCAGTGCTTTTAGATTTCTGTGTTGTCAATGCTTTCAGATGTCTGTGTTGTCAATGCTTTCAGATGTCTGTGTTGTCAGGACTGTAAGATGTCTGTGTTGTCAGTGCTGTAAGATGTCTGTGTTGTCAGTGCTTCAGGATATCTGTGTTGTCAGTGCTTTTAGATGTCTGTGTTGTCAGTGCTTCCGGATATCTGTGTTGTCAGTGCTTTTAGATGTCTGTGTTGTCAATGCTTTCAGATGTCTGTGTTGTCAGTGCTGTAAGATGTCTGTGTTGTCAGTGCTGTAAGATGTCTGTGTTGTCAGTGCTTTTAGATATCTGTGTTGTCAGTGCCTTTAGATGTCTATGTTGTCAGTGCTTTTAGATGTCTCTGTTGTCAATGCTTTCAGATGTCTGTGTTGTCAGTGCTGTAAGATGTCTGTGTTGTCAGTTCTTTTAGATGTCTGTGTTGTCAGTGCTGTAAGATGTCTGTGTTGTCAGTGCCTTTAGGTGTCTGTGTTGTCTGTGTTGTCAGTTCTTTAAGATGTCTGTGTTGTCAGTGCTGTAAGATGTCTGTGTTG
The DNA here is from genome assembly GCA_002080025.1 of Modiolus philippinarum. Classification (NCBI taxonomy): domain Eukaryota; kingdom Metazoa; phylum Mollusca; class Bivalvia; order Mytilida; family Modiolidae; genus Modiolus; species Modiolus philippinarum. The sequence continues at coordinate 79,306 of MJUU01023331.1, forward strand.
TCATGTCAGTGCTGTAAGATGTCTGTGTTGTCAGTGCTTTTGGATGTCTGTGTTGTCAGTGCTTTTAGATGTCTGTGTTGTCAGTGCTTTTAGAAGTCTGTGTTTTCAGTGTTTCAAGATGTGTATGTTACAGGAACATTTATAGACATCAACATACTACTTACACATCAAGAACATCGACAAGATGCAGAACAATATAGAACAGTCATATGGGAAGTAGCAGAATACATTCAAGACACTGGCAGATTGGAACTCAACTCACCAGATACCAGCAACCTATCCTAATCATGGTGCATGTAACCCATAAGGCCATAATTAAAAAAAAAAATTGTTTCCCCTTACCCCACTTTACCTAATAATGTTGAGTCGGTAGGTAGGAAGAATTTTTTTTAGTTTTTCCTGCAGCTTTTGAAAAGGGCAGGGTAATTTTCTCCCATTTGGGGCACATAAAGCACGATCAATTACACTTTTAGGGCACCTCATTATGAATGCCCATTTTTGCAATGAAGTGAACAACATTATATATTTACTTAATAAACATACAGATGATGTCTGCAATATTTAAGAAAGCACAGTACAATACACCTGCAGCATGTAAAAAAGATGTGTAAATGGACCCCTGCTGATACAAAAAGACTAAGACTTTTAGACTTTTTATAGCCAGTAATCTTTAAAGAGGTCAATTGTATCACAGTGTCATTAATGATGCTACACCGTTTCAGAATCTTTGCTTATGATGCTAATACCCTTCAATTGCATTATCTGCGTTGAGAGTGTCATAGAATGCTTACAAAAAAAAATCAAGTGCTGTTTTGACTTGGAGCCAAACTTACCATGTTTTCCTTATTTTAAAAAAAATTGTTTTGCATAGTAACAAACAAATGAAGCTTAAAAACTTTTTTAAGCTTTTTAAATTTGAAACCAAAATATTTTTCCTTTAAATTAATTAATACAAATGTCAGTGTAAATAAAATTCTCAAAAATAAAATCCCACAACTTAAAGACAAATTTTAAAGAGAAATAACTCAACTCTCAAAAAACGTGATCTGCAAAAAAAAAATATTTTTTCATTGCATTAAATGGAGAGTTTTTAAGAAAGTTTTGATGAAAGAAAGATTTAAAGTCTCAAAAGAATAATGATTATTAGAAATTGACATAAAATTGTCATACAGGTAAGCAGTTTATCTCTGATTGGCAGGTGATAATTTATAACTCAGGTAAACAAAAGTGCTGACGGTGTTTGTTTACGACTGAACTAATCCTTTAATTAGACAGGCGTAATTAAAGAATTATTTTGAACAAATAGAATAAACTCACAAAAGAAATGAACATCATACTTCAATTTTTGACGATTTTCAAAAGAAAAAAAAAACAGTTCCAGTTAATTTACTGTATGGCGTCAAGGCACAGAGATTGAAAAAATGCAGGGCGCCAAAATGAAAATAAACAATAGGCTCTCAAGAGCCTGTATCGCTCACCTGGGTCANGGCTGACACAATAAGTCAAAATAATCACAACGTTTAAGGTTCTCATTTTCAAATTTGTTTATTGACTGTTTAAGGGTCTCATTTTGAAGTTTGCTGATGTTATATGATCCAAAATTAAACTATGTTCCCCATTGGCAGCTATTTTTGATGGGGCTTAGACCAACTGTCACCTTTCTTGAAGAAGACCATGTAAGGATCATTGTGCCTCACTTTGGTTCCAATTGGCATAGTATTTTCAGAGGAGATCTTTAAATGATTTCCCATGGGGTCCAAGGTTAAACAATGTTCCCCGCTGACTGCCATCTTGGATGCTATGCAGACATGCCAGACACATTTTATGAAGTGGACCAAGTAAGGACCATTGTGACTAAGTATGATTCCAATTGGCTATGTACTTTCAAAGGAGAAAATTTATGAATATGTTTCAATATAGGGTCCAATATTAAAAACACGTTCCCTCCTGGCCGCCATCTAGGATAATATGTCGACTTGCTGAACACATTTTTTAAAAGGGGTCTCCTAAGGACCATTGTGACTAAGTTTGGTTCCAATTGGCCCAGTATTTTCAGAGGAGAAGATTTTTGCAATATTGTCCAATTTTGGACAAAGTTCCCCGCTCGTGGCCATCTTGGATGATGTTCAGACTTGCCGGACAAAATTTTTAAAGGGGACCACTGAAGGACTATTGTGACCAAGTTTGGTTCCAATTGGTGCAGTGGTTTAAAGAGAAGATCTTTGAATGCTTTCCTATAGGGTCCAATGTTGAACTGCATTCCTTCTGGCTGCCATCTTGGATATGATACGGACTTGCCAGACATTTTTTTTAAGGGGCCACCTAAGGACCATTGTGCCCAAGTTTGGTTCCAATTGGCCCAGCGGTTTCAGAGAAGATGATGTTTGAATGAAAAGTTTGCAATGGACGTGATGGCAGGAAGATCACCATGGCATAGCCATGCAGGTCAGTTATAAAGTTATGCAGGCATTGAAGTTATAATGCTACTTCAATATTTATCTGGGAGAGCTATTTGCATTGTGGGCAAAATAATATTACTACATGAACAATATACAATTATATACAATTATTATTAATTTGTGAAATAAGTACAGTTTATGAAAGTATTTTTGCAAAAAAATGTAAATTTTTGTATAAAAACACTTTTTTGCTCTTAATTATGTAACAAATAATTATTTTTAATAAAGTGATAGCAGGGAATTTCTCTTAAACTTAAAAGAAAAAGATTTGAAAGCAGAATTTAAAGGGAAATAACCCATAACCATTAGCATTGAATTTTTTTTTTGTTGAAAAAGAGTCAGTAACTACAACAAAGGCAGTTAGATTTTCTTCAAAATTTCAGAGTATGTAGATCTTGATATGCTGAACATTTTTGCAATTTACACTTCACCTCTATCTGTTACAGTTTTTGAAATAAAAAATAAAAAATGCATAAATTTTGAAAATTTAACAGAAAAAGGGCTGTTACTCTGAGACAAGTTTTCCGATTTTCTTCAAAATTGCAGGGTAGATAGATCTCATCATTCTGAACAATTTTACTCCGTCAGATTTTTGATATCTGCAACGATTTTTTAGTTATTTGCTAAAAACAGCAATTCACCCCTATGTTCTATTTTTAGTAACAGTGGCCATGTTGTTTGGTCCTCAGACTAACTGAACACATTTTTTTAACTACATACCCTGGTGATGACCCAGGCCAAGTTTGGATTAAATTAGCCCAGTGGTTTCAGAGGAGATTTTTGAAAAAAAGTTTACAACGGCAGACGGACAAGGGACGACAGACAACGGACGCCAAGTGATGGCAAAAGCTCACCCTGGCATAGCCAGGTGAGCTAAACTAGAGGCTCTCAAGAGCCTGTATAGCTCACCTGGTCCATGACTGGCATAACCTGCAGCCCAAATTAACCAAATGTTACGGTGTATCATTTTCTGGAAGTTTCAATGCAGAAAATCTTTGAACATGCTTTCCCAATAGGGTCCAATGTTAAACTATGTTCCCGCTGGCAGCTATCTTGGAATACATGCGCACTTACCAGAAACATTCTTCGATAGGTACCGACTATTGACAGTTGTCACCAAGTATGGTTCCAATTGGGCAAGTACTTCAGCAGTTTCCACAGTAATTTTAAGCCCCACTATCCATTACAACCCATTTCAGACCATCATTCAAAAAAAAATTTGGGCAGGGGTTCGGTTTTTAATTCAGATAATACAATTTGCTGATATCAAAACATTCAAAGTTCCCCTTTCCATAAAAAAAAATTTGGCAGGGGTTCCTCTTTATAATCTAGTTTAAACATATTTCTTATATTGTGAAGAAACACATTGCTACATCAATATCTATTTGGAAACCAAATTTCATTGAAATCGGACAATGTTGAATTTTCCCGCCTTTTTTGGCAGCCATTTTGAAAATGGCATTCAACGAACAATTTTTAACATCGGTTTTGCAGTTGCCACATCAATACCTATTTGGAAACCAAATTTCATTTAAATCAGACAACGTTGAATTTTCCCGCCTTTCTTGGCAGCCATTTTGCAAATGGCGGTCAACGCACAATTTTCAACATCGGTTTTGAAGTTGCAACATCAATATCTACTTGGAAACAAAATTTTATTGAAATCGAACAATGTTAAATTTTCCCACCTTTTTTTGGCGGCCATTTTGAAAATGGCAGTCAACGTACGATTTTCAACACCACTTTTGAAATCACCACAGCCTGGCAAACATTTTATCAATTTACACTTAACCTTCATCTTCTATAGTTTTGGAAATAAAAGACAAAAAATATGAAAATTTTGAAAATTCTGTGAAAAAAGGGCAATAACTCCTACAAGGGTTTTTGGATTTTCTCCAAAATTTCAGGGTGGGTAGATCTTGATATGCTGAATATTTTTGCAATTTGAAGTTGACCTCTATCTGCTATAGTTTCTTTGTAAAAAAATAAAAAACATTAAAATTTTGAAAAATTTTCGGAAAAAGGGCAATAACTCCAAAACTGATAAACAGATTTTCTTCAAAATTGCAGAGCGGGTAGATCTTACCATGCTGATCACTTTGACACCATGTCAGATTTTTGATATCTCTAACGGTTTTCAAGTTATTTGCCAAAAACTGCAATTTACACCTATGTGCTATTTTCAGGCCAGGTGAGCTAAAAAGGGCAGGGTGTCAATAAAAATCGGCAGGGTGTCATTGCACGCCAAAATCTGCTGGAGGAAACACTATTTTTTTTTATTAACTTTAACTAAAAAGAGATTAGATTTAACTGCTTTTTATCATACATATGATAGCTCCCGGATCCTGCGGGAGTCTCCCGTTTTTAAGACCTGAAATTTGTCTTCACGGATTTGGCTGTAAAACTCCCGTATTTCAGTTGTTGAAAATAATGTGAAAAGTAAACTGTTGTGTACCCTAAAGTGCCTGTCAATCAGTTGCGCTTGGTTGATTTCTCATTGAATTTCAAGGTAATTAATGATATTTTGTTGTTTTAGATATTTATAGCCTCCAGCAACATGGCCATGATTTAATTATCGTCATTTTGTTTACGAGTCACCATGTTTACATAAGTCAAAGTGCCATGTGAAAGCCCAGTTAAGGAATTTATGACATGTAATACACATATATTAAACAATAAACTGATTGTTTAATGTTATAAGCCCTGGTAGTCACAATTTCAAGAAGTAAAACGGATAAACCAGGTCAAAACTTCGAATGGTTCAATTAGGCAATTGATGTCCAGAGTTATTTCCCCTTATAGTATGTAAAACATAGACCAAAAAAACTTTCCTTAAAATCATCAATCAATTCTTCAGAAATGAAAAGTTACATCACTTTTAAGAATTTTTATTGGATTTTATTATATATTGTTTAAATATTTGCAAATTTAAAAATATTAGTATACTCAATGAAATAATATTAAAAACATTTATATAAAATAATCCCAATGAATTTTCACTTCAAACCTTCTCTAAATAGGATTGTGATAAATAGATGTAATATGAATTAATTTCTTTTCATCCCTGAGCTTGCTGATCAGGTTAATACAAAGGGGAAGGAGAAAGGGTTGAAACAATACATCTCTCTCCATTGAGAACTGGTATTGCATTTGATAAGCAGTTGACTAATAACCCTAGTGAATCATAAAACTATGGTTCATGTTTGATCTGTTTCATTTTATGTACTCATATAACACACTATTAGAACCATCGAAGAGTAAAAATCGTCCGCTAAAATTGACCTGAAAAAATCTCCCTCATTGACCTCCCAATCTCCTGGTTTTTGGAGGGAGATCTCCTGCATTGGCATCCTGACCTTATCACATGTCTGTTTTATCCAAATTTGAGTAAAAAAAAATTTTTTTCCCTGAAAAGTCAATAAAATTATTTGAGTATGGACATTTTTTAAGGGTCGGTAGGGTAAGGGGAAACAACCATTATTTTAATTTTGGCCTAAAGCAAAAGGAGATATAAATCTTTGGATATTGCATATTGAAAATATCCTTATATTTATCATGTTTATAGCACAAAGATGACTAAAGTGGCGCCATTGAGGCCATAGGATCAGGATCAGTTCTTTCAAAGTGGCTTAGTCAGCACATTTTTTAATTTGTGTCAGATTTTGGAACTCCTTTGGTTTTCTCCAGTTCAATAGCTTAAGAATTTTGCACACTGATCCCCACTTTTTATTTCTTGAATGTCTTCTATAGGTCAAATCAAGACACCTGACAAGTTTTCATAAAATTCTTGATATACCTTCTTCCCTTTCAGACAAAAAATAGTCACCATTTAACTATTACCATAAGGAAAACTCCAGAGAAACCCATTTCCAGCCAAATTTTTAATCTCTCCAATAGATCTTCATTAGAATAACTTGGACCTACATATTTCTTTTTACCATTTCATTAAGTCTACAGTGCTTAAAGTGAAACTATACCTTTTTCAAATAATTACATATGTGGTAAAGAATGTTATTCTATTTCAATTGGTGAAAACCCGACCTCGATCTGTTATGTGGTTTTAGAGAAATATGAGTTTTTGTGTTCGATTTTTCTCAAAGCTGGATCACTTCCGGTATCTCAATACGTCATAGATACTTTAACCACGTGTTAATCACATGATTGCTTTTGAACCGTTTCATTGGACAAAAATTTCGTATCATTAACCATACTGTTGAAGATCACTACGATGTACCAACTATTGCAATCGAAAGTGTGCATTCAAAATGCAGTTACAAAAACAACTTCGTTTTCTTCCCTTTTGTATATTATTCATTTACCGTATTTATTTTTAAATCTCCACAAAAGACAATGATCCATCCGAAATGTCTACAAAATCCCAATAAAATGTTTTTTCTTCGCCTGTATTTATTGAACAAAAGATGGAATATGTTGCCATAAAACAATTACACAAAAATGTAACAAAAACAACAGGTAACATTTCTGATATCACCTCGGGCATTTGAAACCTTTGATGTAGACGGTCAACAATAGTTGTTTATTGCTACTTTCGTTAATTGGATAATTGGTCACATGTCACCTTGTAGGTGTGAAAAGCATTGATGATTTGAGAGAAATCATTTACCTGCGATGTTACTGAATGAAGTGAAATACACAGCGTGTCAATGCAAAGAGAAAATAAATAAATAAATAAATAAAACTTGATAGAATTTAGTATTAAAATAGATATGAACAAGCTTATTTTCAACATTCCATTTTTAATCTAAATGTCCTTGAATAAAAAAAAAATCAGACTTTGCTCACGAAAATTCTCTTTTTGAAAAGTACTGAACGAAAATTTATCAAGCTTTGATGGGAGGATATGACTGGTAAATAAGATTAAAATCGTATCGATAACCAAACCGTCGTTATTTTTTAATTAAAATCTATCAATTTAGTCATGTTTTGTTTGCAAGTTTTCACGCAGAGCGTCTTCCACTCACAGGGACTTGCACATCGAAGGCACAATATTTTCTAGTGGAATACAGGGACTTGCTCCCGGCCTAGAAAAAAAATTGTTTACTATCAAATATGTATCTCGCATTACACAACAACAGATCGTTTCAAACTGGAACATTTTTTGCTTCACTTAATACACCTGACTCGTAATTTTATTGGACATAAGATGCAACTACGGTCAGTTTGCCAAAATTGTTAGCTGCTTCGCCTCGTATCACTTTCGTTGTGAGTTCAAGTCAACACTGTAGACATGTCAACTCTTACATGTCTTACTTTTTCATTTCATTTAATATTGATGACATCCAGGCATTATTTTTGCCTGCAGATCACCAGGACGATTGTTTTCATTTACGTGTTTGACTTTACAAGCAAAATTTTCACTCAGTCGGCTTTTGCCTAAGAAATCCTCACGATCGGCGAATTATGCTGTTGTACACACACTACGTGGACAAAATTATTTTCTGATGGAAGATTTTCCTACCAAAATATGCAATAAATATTACATACATAATTGGTTCTTACGGGTATTATTAATACATGCTTGTTCCAGGGAAGGTCAATGCTTCATATTATTTTTCCTTTCGGAAAAAGTCCACAGGAATGATATCTCGGGAACACACTTCAGATGTGTATGGACTTATAAATTGTCCATCAAAATTACCTGGACTGCCAAAAGACACACCTGTTGTATATTCCGTTCAATCATCAGCAGGTGACCTATAAAACATGCCTCGTGCCAGCGTGTGGCTATTTGACACACAATATACAATCTTGTCATCTGACACAATTTACAATCGTTTGAAACAAACCAGTCTGTTTTTTTTATTAAAATAGACAAAATTATGTCTGGATCTGGTGAAAATGCATGCATGAGGATTGATTATTTCAAATCAAATTTATTCCTAAAGAGAGACATAAGTTTTATATTTCTCTGACCAAAACGAGGAAAATATATATATTGAAAATACTCTACTTGGCTTAAATAAAAATCATGCTATTTGACATAATTGTGTAGTCGAAATGCTGTCTATCTGGCCATTGCAGTTTATTTCCTTTTCTATATATTTCGGTTATTAGTTACTCATTACTGACCATTCGTCAATCTGTTCAAAATGGCTGTCCCCACAACGATAAAATTTCAATTTTGCATTCGCTTTTAGTACTTTATCTTTTAAAATATGATATTGGTATCGGAGTATTATGAGTATTTAATGCATAAAGAACAACATATCAAATTTTCATTTTTGAGTGTAGTTTCACTTTAATAAATTAAATCCTAGACCGAATTATCTGTCTCTGTCGTTTACAAAGCTATTTTTATCATCCTATGTTTATCTTTTACTGATCTAACATTTAATTCTTATTTTTTACTTTTTATATTGCTTTGTGACAAAGCAATATAAAAAGTGAAATATAAAAATAAAAAGTCAGATCAGTGAAAGATAAACATAGGATGATAAAAATAGCTTTGTAAACGACAGATAATTCTGTCTAAAGAAATCTTTGATATTAAACATCATGAACATGCAACATCAGGGGTGAACAGATGTCCCTGTTGTCAGTGTTTTAAGAAGTCTGTATGGATATTTTTATGCTTGTCAACGCCCTAAGGGTTTTGTTTTGACATTTGTATGCCTACACAGGTTTGACTTAATTTTGTTTACTTTGTCAATGCCTGAACATGCTGAAGGTGTTTGAACTGGAATTCTCTTATCCGGACATCCGGGCACTTTACCTGTGGAGGAGGTGAAAATGACCACATTTCACTATATATCTAAGTAACTTCAACTTTAATTTATTAATTCATTTTTCAAGATATTTTAATGAAACTCGGATTATGCATTTAGAACATCAATATAAATATCATATACGAAATTTCAAGATCATAGGTATTATAACATCGAATATATTGCAATTTAAAATATCGATTTTTACATAGATTATATAAGAAAACATCGATCGCGTCACCGCCTATGTTAGGGGTATAAGATTAATATCCACTGATCTGATTGGTCAATTGAGCTTTGTGATGTCACGCCGGATAAGAGAATTGTTTATGTTTGTCAGTTTTGCAGGAGTCTGACCTGACATTGTTTATGACTATCAGTTCTGTCATGATTCCTGAACTCTGTAGCACAGGCACACGTTCATAACTCAGGAAGAGAGGGAGGGACTGACATTTTTTATGAAACAAGTGCCTGTGCCACAGGCACTTGTTTCTATCCACCGGGCTCGAGAGTCCACGCCAGTACAAAAAAAAAAACTTCTTTTTTTTCGTACTGGCGTGGACTCTCGAGCCCGGTGGATAGACACAAGTGCCTGTGGCCAGTGCTGTGTAGACAAATCCTTGGTGTAGACAAGCCATACACATTGACTTGGCATTTTATTGACTCGAAGACTTTCTTATACATGTACCTTCTAATTAGAAAGTTTTCATTAAACTACAAGGGTATTGTATTTTTCATAATTGGACATCATTTTCAAGTAAACTAGAACATACCCGTTCACCGGCATGGTCTACTTTCGTTATCTGTGCCTCCGCCTCTCTACGGAAATTGCCGAGCGCTTTCTTCGGCATCGATTTGCTATATTTATTTGCAACTGTCATGTTTTATATCTGATCGTTTTTAGTTATGAATCAAATAATCCAATACTGAAATTTTAATTTACACAAAGTACGAGGAACCTGGGACTGTTATATATTAGTCCCAGGAGGAACTGATGGTCGAAATTGTGACACCCAATTTATCTGACTTATGAAGGGGGAGTAAATCATGTTGTATCCACTCAACTCATGAGAAAAGTCATTTAGGCCTAAATGTCATTTTTACCTCTGCAAGTAAGATAACAAACCATAGAAACTCAGTTAAGCTACGAGTTTCTGTCCCTTCTTTAGTATCTTCCGGCCAGTGCTCATTGTAATCTAATTTTTTTGACATGTTTCATTGCATACTGTATCCCTTTTGGGATTCGAAGCCAGAGATGTTTTTTGATATTGCCGGCAGGCAATATCAAAAAACATCTCTGGCTTCGAATCCCAAAAGGGATTAGGCATACTGAAAATCCCTAGATCTGTAGATACTGCAGTGCCAGTGGGCTTGGTTGGTGGGATTGTCATTTTTTTAACTTTTATAGAACAGCTCAAACAAGTACCTGTGTCTGATTTTGGAGACAGTTGCAATTGCATTGTCGGAAACATCTAGCCCAGCTGAACAATCGGCCTTTGATTGATGTAAATGTAGACTACAGAATACCATACATGAGCAGGAACCAATATTTCTTAAATAGAATCTATACACAGCTTAGGCAGAATAAAAAAAATCTGTGTTTCCGGTAACCCTACCGACCCTAGATTTTTGGGGCTAAAAATGCCTACCCTAAAATTTTTTGGCAGTTTTTAAAGAAGCACTTTTAAAGTCCAGAAGTTACTCTCTATATGTCTATTTAAAAAAAATTTGGGAAAAAATGCCCACCTACCGACCCTAATTTTGAAGAGTATGTTACCGGAAACACAGGGGTTTTTTTAGGCCTTATTTCAGTACAGCCATTTATAGTGGATTTGTGAATTTAATTCCTTGCATCCACTAAAAAAATTCCAATCATTTCCATGCAAAAATATCCACTAAAATCCACTAAATAACAACACTATTATTTACAGAGTTATGAAAGGTGGGGGAATAGTCTAGATCAGCATGATCAGTTGCAAAATTCAATCAGAGTTCCTGAATTTGACCACACTTATGCAAAGGGAGGCAACCTCAGAACTGACAAATGTAACTTAAATCACAAAAACAAAATTATTTTTGGCTAGGGTTTTTTATTGGGTCCGTGTTGTTCATCTTTGTGTGTGTGTCTTCATTTTTCTTTTCTGTGCCGTACCCATGTTGTGTATCTGTTTTTTGCCCCCTTTTTTTAGTCCCCTTCCGGCTTCGCCCAAGGGGACTTTAGGTTCGTCAGTCTGTCAGTCCGTCACACTCAGTTTTCCGGACTTTTTTCCTATACAGGGATGTGATACTTCCGCGGAATCGCGGATTTCCGCGGGTCCGATACTGACCGATTCCGTTATTATATGTATTTTTATACTTCCGCCAGGCTGATTTCCGGTTATTTCCGCGGGTCATCAAATGTATGAATCTCATCCCTGTCCTATACTATAAAAGATATTTATCTAATATTTGGTATGTAAGTCTACCACCATGAGTTACAGACCAAGTTTGAGTTTGGTTCGAATTCCGGTTCATTGATTTTGGACGGAGTTTTGGCCCTTTAACTTAGAAAATTTTGGTAAAATATAGGTTTCCGGATTTTTTTCCTAAACCGTTCCAGATATGAAGCTAATATTTGTTATGTGAGTCTACCACTATGAGTTACAGATCAATTTCGAGTTTGGTTCCAGTCCATTGATTTTGGATGGAGTTATGGCCCTTTAACATAGAAAATTTTGGTAAAATATAGGTTTTCCAGACTTTTTTCCTAAACCGTTCCAGATATGAAGCTAATATTTAATATGTAAGTCTACCACCATGAGTTACAGATCAAGTTTGAGTTTGGTTCCGGTTCATTGATTTTGGATGGAGTTATGGCCCTTTGACTTAGAAAATTTTAGTACAATATGGGTTTTCAGGACTTTTTTTTCTAAATGTTTCCAGATATGAAGCTAATATTTGCTATGTGAGTCTACCACTATGAGTTACAGATCAAGTTCGAGTTTGGTTCCAGTCCATTGATTTTGGATGGAGTTATGGCCCTTTGACTTAGAAAATTTTAGTAAAATATTGGTTTTCCGGAATTTTTTTCTAAACGTTACCAGATATGAAGCTAATATTTGCTTTGTGAGTCTACCACCATGAGTTACAGATCAAGTTCGAGTTTGGTTCCAGTCCATTGATTTTGGATGGAGTTATGGCCCTTGGACTTAGAAAATTTTGGTAAAATATAGGTTTTTGAGAATTTTTTTCTAAATCATTTCAGATATTAAGCTTAAGCTCATATTTGCATTTTTACTCAACAACTATGGGTTACAGATCAAGTTTGAGTATGGATTGGGTCCATTGATTTTTGACAAAGTTATGGGTCTTGAGCTCCGAAAACTTTTCTTTTTTAACTTTTTTTGCTGGTATAACAAAGAATTATTCCACCGGTAGGGGACTTCTGTATTGCCTTGCAATACGATCCACACTTGTTGTTTCTGGTGTTGCCATTGTCCTTGGATTGTTCGCTTTTGGATTGATGGTTCAGTTCTCTTTTACTTTATGAAAGAGTATGGCGACTTGTCTATAATCTGGAATATTCTACAAGTCGCCGTACACATTCATAATTTTGTTTTCGTGATTTAAGTTACATAACCAGCTGTTGAGACACTTAAATTTAATTGAAGGGTGAAATTTTTTTTTAATTTCTTTATTTCTAATTTTGCCATTGACAGGGTCCATGTTATAAAATACACTTTAACATACACACATAATAACAATAATTACCATTATTAAAATAATTACTACTACATAATTTTCAATATAATTTTCCAAAATTACACAAAAACAACTACCAATATTATTTATGAACCAATAATAACTAATATATCTTTGATATAATTATCTATGTTATATTTGGATTTATTCTTTATCTTTAGTTCAACATTAAGATAAGCCTTTAATTCTTTAAAAAAAAATCTCTTAATATCTAAAAAACTTACATTAATATTTTCGAATTTTATTTTACACCTCAATTTCCAAATAGCCCATTTTGCAATTATAATAATAATATTTGTCAACAACAACCCCTTCTTTGAACCCTCATAAAAACCAAGTATCATATTTTTTTCTTGAAGTGCAAAATTTTCAGTTATATTTACTTGTGAAAAAATTTCATTGATAAATAAAACCAAAGGATACACAAAGGGTGAAATTATTAAACTAAATGGTGTGTTTTTGGAACATAACACGCCGAAAATTGTTTGCTTTTGAAGAAAAAAACATCCCGTTGGACATTTTGGCAGTACTAGGCGATGTGTTATCACCTGTAATTTTTATTTACTTGCTTTACTCTATGTTTATACGACTATTATGAACTCTAGTTTTATCATATGGATCATCAAGCATATTTCTGGTCACAAATATTAAGAAGAAATATAATAAAAGAGCAATTTTTCACGTTCACTCCTTCTTAAGTAATATCAGTCGTCCGCTTGGGTAGTACCAACATCCGGTGTCATTCCCATGTGGTGTGTTACATGATTTCCAAACATTGATTGATTGATTGATTGAATATTGTTTAACGTCTATTGATTGAATATTGTTTAACGTCTACTCAGCAATATTTCAGCTATATCAAGACGAGAACAAGTTTGTTAATAAATAATCACTTTGGGGTATGGAAAGGGCCATGGGACGGGAAATTCTGACTGCCACTGGAAAAGTAGGGTGAAATCGTCAAGGGCGGGGAATTTAGCCTTGTAGCTGATCACCTACGGACCACCCCAAAAAGAGCTTGCTACAAGGGTTCTTTAATGTGCAGGAAGCGTGGCATTTCTTCCAACACGTGGACCTGAGTTTACATCCCATCCGAAAGATGGGTTGTGTATTTATTAATCCCGCACAACCACGGAATGGGTCCTATTTCTATATCCCGGGGGTTCCAAACATTGATATAAAAGCTCTACAGAGCTTATGTTTATATTGAATTGTAATCCGATGTTAAATAAAAATTACTTACTTCCTTTACTTTCATCTTTGGTGAACTTGATCAAACTAATATGACCTTTTATGTGTCTGTTTGTTTTATTTCTCCCTAGATTTCACATGCCAGAGTCTGTTTTATAAATGGTTTCTTTAATAAATTTGATGACTTGTCTGTTTTCAAGTGTTCTTTATTAAAATTTTACAGAACAGAAACAAAGTTGGTAATTGGCAAATCACCTATTTAGTGGATTTGAGTGGACCACATAAAATAAACACTCAAATACAAACATACATCTATATGAAAACATTTAACATTTACATGCAATTGTTAATTTTAATAAGATGAGTTCATATTTTTTCTTTTTTTTGTTGTTATTTGGGTCAATAATCCAGGTTAAAATTTTGGAGATGTGAATCTCTGTTACAGTGAAATTTTAGTTTTCTTTGTTGATATGCATAGCTAGTTTCATAATGATTCCAAGGGCAAGTAGGGTTCCAGGTACATTTAGGAGTACAAATTCTGTGATTCCTCTCCCCTAAAATATAATCCTGCTTCTATATATAAGGGGTCATTTTTTTGTCGCCTGCACCTAGTGCAGGATCGACACATCTAGTGCAGGATCGATACATAGGGATCACTATCAGTCATCTTGCATCTGTCTGTCTGTCTCTGTATGGCTCCAAAATTTTTACAATTTTCCGCATCTCCTCCTCAATCGCTGGGTACTTTCCAACAAAACTAGCAGGAATTCCTCAATATATATTGTAGATGTGCACCATGTATTTAGTTTTTCTTTATATGTGTTTTTCCAGATTTTGAAGCTATTTTTGGACTTTGTCATTTTAGCTTATTGGAGTCATATGGTATACCTCCATAATCCGCAACTCCTCCTAGACCACTTGGTACTTTCAAACCAAACTTGCAAGAATGCTTCAATATATATTGCAGATGTGCACCATGCATTTAGTTTTTGATTAATTTTGATTTTTTTTATTTTTTAGCTATCTTTGGACTTTGTCATTTTAGCTTATTGGAGTCATAGGGTATACCTCCATTATCCACAACTCCTCCTAGACCGCTTGGTACTTTCCAACCAAACTTGCAGGAATGCTTCAATATATAATGCAGATGTGCACCATGCATTTAGTTTTTCATTTATTTTTATTTTTTGTTCAGGTTTTCTAGCTATCTTTGAACTTCTTTATTTTAGCTCATTGGAGTCTTAAGCATATGCCTCCATTATTGGCAACTCCTAGACCGCTTGGTACTTTTCACCCAAACATGCAGAATGCTTCAATATATATTGTAGATGTGCCCATTCATTTTTATTTTCAATAATTTTGATTTTTTTCTTTGGACTTTGTCATTATGTAACAAAACAGGAATTCTTTAATATATATAGTGCAGGCGACACATGTGTTCGGCACAACACCCATGCATTTTAATTGGCGGCAAAGTAGACGAAATATGACGTTTGACATTAGTCAATTAATTATGACGTCACAAAGGAAAACCTGTCAAATGACTGTTCCAGCCGAAAAATCAAACCAAATCCATATTCGACTCTATATTTTCAAATGCGTGTTTGAATTGTGCATCGTAACAGTGTCTACCTTAATTGTCTTGACCTATGAATGTATAAGGTGAACTTAAATGAAGTTCTGTCAATATTGTCTATCAAAAAAATAATAAACCACTCAGAAATTACTGCTGTAAGTCAATGCAGACAATCATGTCAGTGTATTTCTTAATATGAATCATGATGCAAATTATCATGATCATGTAAGAATTGGATGAAAATATTCTTAATTTTCAACTATACTAAAACATATCATGTTTTTCACATTCAAACCTTGAATTGATTTTGCTGGTCTTTTATAGTAAAACAAATTTATGCCATGTATATGAAAGCATTGTCTGGCTGATAGATGGTATTGAACAATTTTGTCTGTACTGATAGTTGAATAAAAACATTTGAAGGTGAAAATTTGAATACTGCCTCTAGAAATTCATACATAAGAGCTTCAGAAAGCAAAGGTTATAACAAAAATATTTAATAGATGTTCAAAATTATTTAGAAGATGATAGGCTTGAATATTGCAACAACATTAAGTAATGAATATATCAATTTTCATAATTTTTATAATGAAAAGTGGCTGCAAGGGAAAATTCCCAGAATGGCCTCATATTTAGCTCACATGGCTTAATGCATGTGAGCTTTTGCTATCATTTGTATCCATTGTCCAAAAACCAACATTCAAAAGTCTTCTTTTCTGAAACTGTTTGGCCTTTATGAATCAAACTTTGGCTGGATCATCAGCATAGGCCAAGGATCAAACAACATGGCTACTGTTACAAAAATTACCTTTGGTAAATTACAACTCAAAAAATGTTAAAGATACATGTATAAAAAAATATGCTGATGTTTAAGTGATCATCATGATATATCTACCTACCCTGCAGTTTTGTAACCAGTCTAGTAGTCATTGTCCTTTCTTTTTGTTTTGTTTTGTTTTTTTTTTTTTGCTAAAGATCAATACCCCTCTTTAGAGAACAAATCATGAAATTTTACAACAGCAAATGACCTGCTAAGACAATTTACATTAACCTGACTGGTGCTTTATGCCAAACCATGGCAGTATACAGCATAATGCTGTTTATACATACAGTGCACCCTTGGTGTATTGCCATCTTTGGGATCAGAGAAATTTTTTGCTATAGGTGAGGATGGCAATATATCTGGGAATAAATTACATAGAAACTATGCAACTTTTTTTAAAATGTACATAGAAAACGGTTGGTGATATGTTGAGGGACCGCCGTTAAAGAGGGGCGGTATAACGAGGGAGCACTGTAGTTTTATTATTGAATTTTTTTTTGTTATTTTTTAGGATGACGAGTCCAGAATTATGGAACTGTAAAAAAGTAGGAAACTGGTTAAAAGATAATGGATTTGAGAAGTACAAAACATTATTTTGTGATGAACATAAAATAAACGGAGAAGCTTTGCTTACACTGACAGAAAATGACTTAAAACAACCGCCATTACAGTTGACAGTACTGGGAGATATAAAAAGGTTGATGCTTATCATTAGAAAGCTGCAATCACAGTGTAATATCCACCAAAGTCCACTACCTAATGGTTCAAGGTTTAGTTCATCTTCACCAAGCTCAGGTGCTTCTCCTCAGAGATATGTTGAACGCTTAGATAGTAATGAATCTGTCTCAGATAATGACAATTTTAATCCTCAGGATCCATTACGATCACAAAATCAGGGGCATTTCTCCAGGAATCTAGATCCAGAATTATGGAAGACTGCGTTGAGTTTTGTGTACGTCTTTACAGTATTCCTCCTGACCTCCTTTGTGATGGTTATAGTACATGACAGGGTACCAGATACAGAAAAATATCCCCCGCTGCCTGATATCTTCTTAGATAATGTTCCGTACATTTCATGGGCTTTTAAAGCTTGTGAAATAATCGCCATAGGATTGGGTACAACATGGACAATTGTTCTCATTTTTCATAAACATAGGTATGTATGGTACATGTTTTCTTATACAATGTCATTTTAATTCATTTGAAATTTCCTTCTGTACAAAATTATACACGTAGCCTTAGAATCAAAATAGAAAACCAAAGGAGACAATTCACATTTCTTAACATAATTTCAAATATCTCTTTAACATAAGGATGTGGTTCTGCTTCCTTGAAATCCAGTGATTTAAATAAAAGCATTGTTACTTATGATATAGATGAAACAGTTACATATTTAAAGCTTCACATAACATAATTTATTTTTGTATTTGACAGATTTATTTTAATGAGGAGGATGTTTTCCATGACTGGTACGATCTTCTTGCTACGCTGTATATGTATGTTGATAACATCACTGTCCGTGCCTGGTGTTCACTTAAAATGTGAAGGAAAAGTAAGCTTTATATACAGATTTGGGCATTATACTGTCATCTGCTGTCTGTCTGTCTGTCTGTCTGTACACTCACTGTCTGTGCCTGGTGTCCACTTCAAATGTGAAGGAAAAGTAAGCTTTATATACATATTTGGCATTATTGTGTCACCTGCTGTCTGTCTGTCTGTCTGTACACTCACTGTCTGTGCCTGGTGTCCACTTAAAATGTGAAGGAAAAGTAAGCTTTATATACATATTTGGCATTATTGTGTCACCTGCTGTTTGTCTGTCTGTTCACTATATTACATGTATATGATTACATTGTTCTTTGTATCCACTTAAAATGTGAAAGAAAAGTGAGTTAAATACTCAGATTTTGGCATTTTTGTGTCACCTGCTGTTTATCTATCTGATCACTCATTGTTCTTGCCTTGTGTCCACTTAAAACATGAATTCAAGGCAAGACAAGTTTTGTTTTTTAATTTTTGCATTATTGAGTCAGCTGCTGTCTGTCAGCAGATGGCAAATAGAACCAAACTATATCCAAACATAGCACTAATGACCTTGTTTCTATTATACACAACAAATTAACACTGAAATTAAGATCAGATAAGATTTTTTGTAACAACAGCAGTAGAATACTGAAGGAACAAAGAAGTGGAATTTACAAAAATCAAGGTCCGAAGACATGGCCAAAACCAGGACACAGAAAACAATGACGTTAGACACAGAAAACAATGACGTTACACAAATACAAAATCACAACATTCAAATTAAAACAAAGGCACTCACAGTGTGAGCTCCAGTGAAACTGAGAGTGCTCCGGAAGGGTTAACATGTCTTGCTCTGTTTACAGCACCTGTCACTCTATCAGTGAGTCAATCTAGGAAAATCTAGCTTTCATTTGGGATACTGACACGTCATATCGGTCATTGATGTTATTGTGACAGCCATAGAATTTCTGGACAAATGAAAGTAACAAAGTTTGAATGAATCCCTTACTTATGAGCTTTAGAGACAGTGTTTTCGCTCTGTTCAAAAATAATAAGTGATAAGGTTAGTGAAATAGACATTAATTATGTATAACAACTAATGAAATGTGATATTTTTTCTAGTTATATGGTGATATTTGGGCTAAATTAAGAAGAACTTTTGAGATATGGACAGGATTAGGAATGACATTATCTGGTGTGAGAACCTGTGGGGATTATATGTTTAGTGGACATACAGTTTGTGTTACTATGCTTAATTTTCTTATCACTGAATGTAAGTAGTAATTGTAATGTCCAGTACAGCAATACTGGATTGGTGATTTTCCACAAAAAATGGAGATAAGTGGACAGTGATGCCGAAATACCGTCGGACCGACGGACATGTCTTGTAAATTCATCACAGGTCCGGTAAACAATTTCAAGTTGTCAGTCCGACTGTCCAGTAAAATTTCAGGTCTTAATCCATATTTGGTTTTTATTGTTTACCCTTCCGGAATGAAAATTCATGGTCATAATGTTCCAAGATCAAAAGCTCATGAGTACTGACACTTTATTTACAGAAAGCATTTCGAGCTTGCATTAAATCGAAGTACCGCTTATGTTTTGTGTAAATATTCATGGCAGAACAGCCAAAATCAAGTAAAATCAGTCTTCAGTTTGTCTACAAAATTGCAAATGGCGACTTCATCTATGAAATTCGGAAACGGATCAAAATAAAACCTTTCCGGATGTTGTATTCTTACACTTTTTGAAAATTTTCAGTGCACATTTCTTTCAAATTGTGCAGCTGAAAGGTATAAACTTGAAAATTTAATCATGATAAGATGATAATAGCTATGCTTCTGGTGTTATCATTAACTTTTTCATAATTAAAAAAAAATGCAAGTCAAAATAAATGAATGTGTCAGGTGACAAAAACATTAACATTGATTCAATTGATTTTCATGATTATACAATTTTACAAAATTCATTTTTGTTGATAAAAAAATCCCAAATATACATTAAAATTCCATTCCAACGAAAAAACAAGGAACGACAACAAAAATATGAAGAAGAAGCTAAATACAAATTATATTTCATTTGTCTCTACTGAAATATATTGTTTTGTATTTTGGTGACGATGATTAGGAATTTGTGGATAAGGAAGCGAACTGACAAGAAGTTTTTCTTGGGAGATGCATGTAACAAAACATTGAAAACCAATTATATTATATTTCCTTGTATTTACTTCTTCTGTTCGGTTCAAAATTTTGGTTTTGCTGAAAATTATTTGGTCTGGTAAATATTTGTTCGGTCTGGTAAATCCATCATGGTTACCAGACCGAATGACCTGTAAAAGAAATTTGAATTTCGCCATCACTGCTCAGTGGATATTATTGTTCCAACTTTAATAGTAATTTAATTTGATCCACCTGAATCCACTCTAACAACATAATTGCTTTACCTTTCATAATTCTATGTAGGTAATCATGGTAAATAAAGTGCGATAATTTAATGGTTGTAGTGGTTTTGAGAATCAGAATACTATTTATTGAATGAGAAGATTTTTTAGTGGATGTGCAATGTAAGGATATTCACCAATCCACTTTCATGACTATCGTTGTACTGTATACAAGATAATGTTGAGTGTAAGTGTCAGAAACCAGACTTCAAAGACATTTTGTTTACAGGATCAAATTATGCATCTAATACTTTTTATACGACCGCAAAAAATTTGAGGTCTTATAATGGTTTGGTGCTGTCGGCATTGTCGTTGTCCGGCGTCATCCTTGTCTGTAGACACTTGTTTTAAGTCAATAACTTAAGTTCCTTTTGACCAATCCTTATGAAATTTTACCAGTGTTCCTTGGCACAAAAGGAAAGCTTTGGTGGGTTTTTGTTATTTTGGCCCCTCCCGTGTTTAAAAAAGGGTCTAAAAAGGGCAAAATTTGGTGTTTTCACATACTGTGAATTCATTTAATTTCGTGGGTACCAATTTTCGTGGGAGAGAAAAAAAGACATTTCGTGGTGTACGTAAATTCGTGGATTGCCACTGGTTCAAAAAAAAATAATTTAAATTTATAAAATAAAGATTATAAAATTCATGGCTTCAGTACCTTCAGTATTGATGTCAAAACACCAAAATTCAGAACTGTACCTGTAATTAAAGTGTCACGTGTAATTAACAATTCATAGTGATGTGTAGATATTTTGTAATTAGGTTACCATCTGACATAACCATACTCCTTTCGTTTTTATAAATAGACACCTGTATTGATTGCAAAATAAACATGTCTTTTTCAGCAGAACATAATTAAAACTTTAAAAGTTTAATTGATACATTGTAATATGATATAAAAACTGAATTGAGATGGTTCTTGTCCAAACTTCTTAACTGTAAATCAACACTTTAGAGTAATTTATAAACAAAACAGGAAGCCAGTTACCGCTAATTTGTTAACTGGAAAACACTTGGAAATAAAGCATTTTAACTTATTTTGCTGCTATTAAAGAGCAAGAGAATGCATGTTTACTTATTGTTGGATATATCAGTTAGTTTTGGCTCAGGTACAAGTGCAAGGTTTATGGCCTTTGTTGATCAGGTCCTTCATTATATTCATTCATTTGTGTTTGAACTTGCACAAGAAAATCACATTTCGTTGAGTATTTGAATTCGTGGTTTGGGGACACCCACGAAAACCACGAAAATTGGTACCCCACGAATAAAAATGAATTCACAGTATTTGGCTGTTTTGGATTTTGATGGGGTTTCTTTTAGTGTGTTCCTGATTAAATTTCCTATCAGCAGAATATCAGCGGATTTTATGTGGCATGTACCGTTCAAGAGATAAATGGGTTCAAAAGGGGAATCTCAAAAATTTTATTTTTTTTAATTTTTAGTCTGATTTTGATGCAGTTTTTTGCAATGGATTCCTCTTGAAAATAAACATAGAGCTGCACTATCAGATTTTTGACAACTTGTTTCTTTTCCCAGCTATGAGTAGCCATATTGGGACAAAATTGCAAATTTGCAGATTACCTAAAAATTTGTATTTTTCATTGGATTTTCATGGGATTTTTTTCTTTGGATTCCTTTTGATATAAGCTTACAGCAGTATGTCAACAGATTTGGCGTAGCTCTTACCAAGTACGAGCTACAAGGGGTCAAAGGAGCCAAAATTGCATTTTTTGAAATAAGTGAAATCTTTATTTTTCATCAGATTTCATTTGATTTTTTTTGTTTATTTTGGAGTCCTCTTGTTGTAAGCTCTTTGTAGTATGTCAAAGGATTTTGTGTAGCTCTTACCGCTTCTTAGCTTTAAGGGGTCAAAGTGGCTGAAATATGTAAAATCTTTTTATTTTTTTATTGGATTTTAATTGGGTTCCTTTCTTCTTATCTTCTTATCGTATAGTTTTTCCCCAAGCTCCATCTAAACCTTTATTTGAACAACTTGGGTGGATGACCATAGAAGACCGAATTTTATATCATAAGTATCTTCTTCTTTTCAAATGCTTATGAAAAAAATGAAGCACCACCTTACTTAAAAAATGTGTTCAGCCTTATTTCCTCAAGTAACCCATACTGCCTTAGAAATGTTGTTAATGGAAATCTTCATATTCCAAAAGCAAAAACAGAGTTACATGTATATAAAAAATCTTTTCATTACTCTGCTTCAATGTTATGGAATTTATTACCTGTGTCAATACGGAATGTACCTTCTGAAAGCATGTTTAAGAGAGTTTTAAAGGACTATCTTTTGAACAGAACCATGTTATGATAATAATTATACTGTTGCAATATTTAGCACATTTTGTATATGAATATATATCATGTTGTTTTTAATTATGTTCCTGTGGGCCTCAGGGAAGATTAGTTATACTAACTGTGTTACCCTGATTAAATAAAGATTTTATTATTATTATTATTATTATTATTAGTTAAAGTAGTATGTTGACCAATTTGACATACCTCTTGCCCTTTCCAATATATATATAAGGAATTATAAGGGCTAATTTTTATTTTCCTTAGTTTGTGTGCAGCTAATTACTTGGTCAAGCTCTTTTTACCTCACCTGGCCTAAAAGGCTACGTGAGCTTTTGCCATCACTATGCGTCCGTCTGTCTGTCTGTCAACAATTTCAAAAATCTTCTCCTCTGAAACCACTGGTCTAAATGTAATCAAACTTGGCCTGAATCATCATCAGGGTATGGCTTCTCAAATTGATGTTTAGTTTGTCCCTCTGTCGAACAACATGGCCGCCATTGCTAAAAATAGAGCATAGGGGCAAATTGCAGTTTTGGGCTAATAACTCGAAAACCGTTACAGATATCAAAAATGTAAAAATGATCAGAATGATGAGATCTATCTACTGTGCAATTTTGAAGAAAATCTGAAAATCCATCTCGGAGTTATAGCCCTTTTTCTGTTAAATTTTCAAAATTTTTGCATTTTGTATTTTTTATTTCAAAAAGTGTATCAGATAGAGGTCAAGTGTAAATTGCAGAAATGTTCAGCATATCAAGATCTACCCACCCTGAAGTTTTGAAGAAAATCCATAAACCCTTGTAGGAGTTATTGCCCTTTTTAGCTCACCTGACCCGAAGGGTCATGTGAGCTATTGTCATCACTTGTCGTCCGTC
>MJUU01023331.1:105850-137838 GCA_002080025.1 Modiolus philippinarum
GTAGTACATGTCAGTCTGGCAGGTGACTTTTGTCCTTGACCTCAATTTCACGGTCTAGTGGTCATGTTTAATATTTCTGCTTAAGTCTATTTCTCAATAACTAGAAGTGGAAGGCTGATCATATTTGGTATGTAGGTTGGTCTTGGGTAGTACATGTCAGTCTGGCAGGTGACTTTTGTCCTTGGCCTCAATTTCATTGTCTATTGGCCACGTTAAGTTTTTCTGCTTAAGTCCATTTCTCAATAACTAGAAGTGGTAGGTTGATAATATTTGGTATGTAGGTTGGTCTTGGATAGTACATGTCAGTCTGGCAGGTGACTTTTGTCCTTGACCTCAATTTCACAGTCTAGTGGCCACGTTGAGTTTTTCTGCTTAAGTCCATTTCTCAAAAACAGTCTACTGAGCATGTTCACTTTTCTGATTAGTTCACTTAGATTTCACATCAATTTAGACTCTAGCAGGGACAGGCGAGACATCTTTTAGGGTCATCACTTGTTTTGAATGATGGTCTGAAATTGGTTGTAATGGATAGTGGTGCTTTAAACTACTGTTTAAACTGCTGAATCTACTTGCCCAATTGGAACCATACTTGTTGACAACTGTCCATAGTCGGTACCTATCGAAGAATGTGTCTGGTAAGTCTGCATGTATTCCAAGATGGCCGCCAGCGGGAGACATAGTTTAACATTGGACCCTATGGGAAAAACACTTTCAAAGACATTCTTCTCTGAAACTACTTGGTCAGTTTGAATCAAACTTGGTCACAATAGGCCATTAATGGTCTTCTTAAAAAATTATGTCTGACAAGTCTGCACCTCATCCAAGATGACGGCCAGCGAGGACCACTGTTTAACATTGGACCTTATGGGGAAAACACGTTCAAAGATTTTCTCCTTTGAAACTTCTAGAAAATGAGACACTTTAACATTGGGTTACTTTGGGCTGCAGTTTATGCCAGTCATGGATCAGGTGAGCTATACAGGCTTTGAGAGCCTCTAGTTTCACAGAATTTTCAAAATTTTCATGATTTTCGTCTTTTATTTCCAAAACTGTAGAAAATGAAGGTTTAGTGTAAATTGATAGAATGTTTGCCATGCTGTTTTGACTTCAAAAGGGGTGTTGAAAATTATTCGTCGACTGCCATTTTCAAGATGGCCGCCAAATAAGGCAGGAAAATTCAACATAGTCCGATTTCAATGAAATTTGATTTCCAAATAGATATTGATGTTGGGACTTCAAAACTGGTGTTGAAAATTGTTTGTTGACTGCCATTTTCAAAATGGCCACCATAAAAAGGATGGAAAATTCAACATTGTCCGATTTTAATGAAATTTGTTTTCCAAATAGGTATTGATGTAACAACTTCAAAACTGATGTTAAAAATTGTTCGTTGATGGCCATTTTCAAAATGGCCACCAAAAAAGGCGGGAAAATTCAACATAGTCTGATTTCATTGAAAGTTGGTTTCCAAATAGATATTGATATTGCGACTTCAAAACCGATGTTAAAAAGTGTTTGTTGACCACGGGGGACATAGTTTAACATTAGACCCTATGGTAAAAACACAAAAAAAGACATTCTTCTCTGAAACTACTTGGTCAGTTGGAATCAAATGTGGTCACAATAGGCCTTTAATGGTCTTTTTAAAAAATTATGTCTGACAAGTCTGCACCTCATCCAAGATGGCTGCCAGCGGGGACCATTGTTTAACATTGGACACTGTAGAGAAAACATGTTCAAAGATTTTCTCCTTTGAAACTTCTAGAAAATGAGACTTTAACATTGGGTTAATTTGGGCTGCAGTCTATGTTAGTCATGGACCAGGTGAACTATACAGGCTCTTGAGAGCCTCTAGTTTCACCGAATTTTTAAAATTTTCGTATTTTTCATCTTTTATTTCCAAAACTATAGAAGATGAAGGTTAAGTGTAAATTGATGAAATGTTTGCTGTGGCAACTTCAAAACTGATGTTAAAAATTGTTCGTTGACCACCATTTTTAAAATGGCCGCCAAAAAAGGCGGGAAAATTCAACATTGTCCGATTTCAATGAAATTTTATTTCCAAGTAGATATTGATGTTGCGACTTCAAAACTGATGTTGAAAATTGTTTGTTGACTGCCATTTACAAAATGACATCTTGACTACAAAATTGGTGTCGAAAGTGGTCCTTAGCAAGAATGTTTTTCATCAAAAAAGCCAAACAAAGAAATATAGTAAAACATGATCAGACTTTAAAAACCGTTCAAGATATTTGAGGTGTTTGAGCTATGAAAGATCAACTGTATAACTTACAATGTTACCTTGATTGTGGCAACTGAAAGCCAGGTGAGTGATACAGGCTCCTGGGAGCCTCTGGTTTGTGTCCACTTTATTACTGTACCAATCTGTTTACTATGTCCTCATTCATTTTGAATTACACTTGTACAAATTTCAGTGTTCGACATGCTGCAGTTGTATCATGCTTCATTCGGCATAGCCCTTTATTTATTTATGGATTGTAGAGGTCCACAGAATTCAAATAACTCTTTATACCCCCCGCAAACAAAGTTTGGGGGGTATATAGGAATCACCCTGTCTGTCTGTCCGTCTGTCCACACTTCTCGTAAGCGCAACTCTCTTAAACTGCTTGAAGGATTTTGATGAAACTTTACACAAAGGAAGGACACTATATGGAGATGTGCATGAAGGAATATAATTATTGTTCGAAACCAGGAAGGGGAGATAATTCGATTTAGACTTTTTGTTGATTCCCTATGTATGGGTTACCTCGTAAGCACCAACTTAAATTTGCACTTACCATATCGATCCAGGGTTCAATGAGCGGGTTTATATTTGGCTGCCATTCGGCGACAGCTCTTGTTTTATTGATTATCAACCCAACTCTAATTGTAAGTCATAGCCAACTGAACTTTTAGGATTCAAAAGAAAGGATAACAGTAGTAAACACCTACAATGGCCGAAAATTACAACCACATGCCATGGTTTATTTGAGAACTGCATTACAAAACACATATGAAAGACAAAAAACGAGCATTAATTATGAAAGGAACTCAGAAATCTTGTTCATATGTTCAACCTTCTTTTGTGTTAACTTTTTTGTTTTTTTGTTGTTGTTGGCTTGATACTTTCAACAACTAAAATGCAAACACAGAGGTATTGGTCAGGCCTTGCCAACAGCTATAGAGAAAAATATGTATACTCAGTGGAATTTTGATGGATTTAACACCCAATTGACTAATGAAATTATGGCTAGACATATTCCAGCTATTGAGGTAGAACTATTTTTAAACTTTAAGATGAAAAGTTATGCCTTGTTGTAAAATATATGTATGAACCCTGATTTCATTTGAAATAATTTATAAGCCTACAAAAGAATTATGTTGCAACTTTCTTTTTTCATTTCAGATACTCCACGAAAGATGTATTATCTCCACACCACAACATGGGTAGCTAATATGTTTGCTCTGTTCTTCATACTCGCAGCTCATGAGCATTATTCCATTGATGTGTTTGTTGCTTTCTATATAACATCTCGTCTTTTCTTGTACTATCACACACTCGCCAATAACCGCTCCCTCATGTTACGCGACAAGAAACGAACAAGCATCTGGTTTCCTATGTTCTCATTTTTTGAATCCAAATGTGATGGTATAGTACCCAATGAGTTTGAGTGGCCATTGCCAAGATGGAAAAAAATCAAGTCATTTTTAAATAAAATAAAGGCTGATGTTTCAGCAAGTTCTAAAAGTAAGAAGAAGTCCTAAATTTGATCAGTAATCAAGCAGGAATTATAAGGAGATTAAATTCATTGGACAGGTGACTGGTTCCACACAAATTTAAATTTGTATATGCATGATTAAGTACTGCATCTAATTTTATCTGTAAATGTTTCTTTGGAAAATAGCAATGTGCAGCTTGAAGTATTTCCCCATCTTTAGTCTTTGTAATCAAAATTTAAAGCACATTTTGCTATGGTTGATGAAATACATAATTGCTTGCCTGCCCTAGTTTTTCAAAAGATTGGGAAGAATCTAGGATGTGTTTTTTATAATGACCAAAAGCAGGGAAAATATAATGATCATCATGATTATTGTGGCAAACCCAGTAGGACTGCAACTTTCAGGAATAGATCTCAAGATATTGTCATATTACAGAATATGAGAGAGTAAACTTTTGTGCCTGTTTCTTATATCTATATTTCATTGTCTAAATTTTGAGTTATTGTTCCATAGTTTAAAAAAAGTGCAATATATGTAAGAATCCATCAACATTTTCATAATTTCTGGGTCACTAGCAATATGATCCGAAAGAAATTCAAAACATTTTATCTGTATATGAAGACCTTTAACAGGTAAGTAATAGAGGCTCCCTAGTGCCATTTGTTTTCATTTCTTTATTTGCTTAAAATCTCATATTTCTGATTATTTTGCCGTGAAAATATGCCCTTATAAACATTGTACATTTCCAATTCTACCAGCCATGAAAACCCTGTGAAGCCTGGTGCATTATTACCTCATTTCATGACATAAATGCTCTTAGAACTTTTTATATATTTTTAAGGGAAACAAACATTATTTAGTATAAACTTGTGTATGAAGTAAAGATGTACATCCTGATCCCTGTGATAATTTTTATAAAGTTTTTGTTTCTTGCTGTTAATTCAAAGTAAATTTTTCACATACTCATAGGTCATTTTCTAGCACATAGTCCATAGGTCATTTTCTAGCACATAGTTCATAAGTCATTTTCTAACACATTTTGTATACTGTATATATTACAATTGTTTTTTAGAAAAAATGAAAATTTTGGATTTAGTTTTTGAAAGGTCTTCAGTACATTCACTTCATATAAGCTGTTATATAATATTTTGTGTCTTTGTATTTTATTTTTTTTTTTTTTGTTGACTGTAAAATACAGTAGACAGTTTTCAGAGGAAAGGGGACGACCATTTGATTGAGGGTGAGGTGAGGATATGATAAACATTTTTGCCTGAATAATAGTGTTAATGAGTACCTGGCCTATCTCTAAGAAGATAAATATTCTGGCTTCCAGCTTCCACATGGTATGGTAAAAAGAAAAATTAATAATGTTGAGTTCGAAACTTCATTTGAAAATAAAGAGGATTTCTAATAAACATGATTTTTTTGTTAGAAAATTTAAATAGAAGTAATTTAAGTGAAAAAAAAATTGATAAGTTGATGGTCTTGTTTTTGAGATTTAAGTGATTGAAAATTCGGTGGGAAACCGAACTCCTCTGATTTTTCTTTAGGAATAACATTAGCACAGTTTGACTGTGAATGAATGTGATAGAATAAATAGCATTCAATGAAGTTTTTACAGAATGATCACAAAGCTGTATAAAATGAAAATATGGTAAAAAATAAGGGGGACAACGGGCTAAAAAATATAATGTTTTTAAATGGATAAAACCCAAGGATTCCGAAAATCTGACAGAAATCCCAAAACATGAGGAGCGAACCTACCTTAGTTGTTGAAAATAATTTTTCAGTAATGCAAATTTTTGAAAATGAATATTCTGGCAAGACAAGGTTTCCCATTAGCCCGGTCACAGAATCAAATTATCATCCCTAAACTTTATAAGTGAGAAGATAGTTTTTGAACTGTACTCAAATTTTTCAAGTGAAATCAATACTATTGGGGACAGTGAAGTTCAAACTCAAGAAAATTATTTTTTGTTAGAAAATGTAAGATTATGATATATGTGAAAACTGTGATAAATAATATGCACTAAATTTGTTATGATAATTATAATTTAGTACGAGTAAAATTTGTTTTCTACTGACCTTGACTTTTCGTTAGTTTGTGCTCACTTTTGTGCTTTTTATGATATATTATGAAACTGTATATGCATGTTTGGTTCATGCAAATAGTTTTTTTTTTAATAGATGTTAAATTCTCTTATTTGTCCACGAGATACAGGTACTATTTATGACAGTACAGCCGAAAGATTTATGATAAGAATATGCAGAGTTATTATATATGTAATAGCTGTGATGATGACGTAGTTTTTTTTATGAAAAGATACTATTTGTGTAAATGCAGTTATTGTTTACTGAATTTGATAGCATTGAATATTTTATGTATTAGTCCAGAAGTAGAAAATCTTATTGAGTGACCTTGACTTTACATAAGTGCAGTTTCAATATCGTTTGATGTTTGGATATACTGCTAACAGTTTTATTTTTGCTTTTTTTGTGTCAAGGAATGACACTTAAAAATAAAACTTTCGCAAATATTTTGATGCAATGAGGCAATTTATTAGCTTGACCAACTATTGCAAATTCAAGACGTCAATACTTCTGTTTTGTGCTAGGTTTAATTTATGCTGATGTGCAACTATTAAGCTCATTCATATAATCGTTATGTGACCCATGTTTAATTGAAATGATCATAAGTTTAATTGATAGCTTTTAAATACAAGTGAAATGAACCAGTCTTATTTCCTAGCTTAAAATTAATATAAATGATGTTCCTTATATGTCAGTTATCCATGTTGGTACAAAAAGTGTCAGGGCCCTGGTTGGTTGAGTGGCTTAGGTAGTTAGTTTAACTTTACAATCACTGTTGCCTTGCACCTCTGTGTTGTGAGTTCACAAAAATGGTGCACTCGACTTGCAACTGTACATGACAAGGTGTGTCAGTTACCTGCCCAAGGTTGGTCGTTCTCTCTGGGTACTCTTGCTTTTCTTGAACCACTAAAACTGACTGCCACAATGAAGCTGACATATTGCTGAAAGTGGCATTATACCCCATACAAACAAACAAATGGTGTTCCATTTTGTCGAGAAATAAAAACATGCATGTAGCTGCAGATGTGACATATTATTTTACTTTGTATATCAACTTTTGCCAGTCCTGGGTCTGATGTTTTGTCCTTGATATTTTGGTATCCTTTTGACTGTTATATCAAATTTTCAAGATTATGGACCAAAAATTTGATTTAAATATTTGACATTAATATGTTATGCAAACAAACTGACTGTTTATTTATAATTTGCATCATACATTAAATAGTTGACAAAGATTTGATGGTCATACTACATTATTCCAGTACACTGTTCTGGTGAAACAATCAAATTTACTGCATTAAACATTCCTCTTATTTGATATAAGTATACTGGTATATATTGTATTCAAAATGTCATTATGCAAGGAATGTATGAAAGTTATTATGATGTTACCATAGTGTACATGTAGAGAAGATAATATGATGTAAAGTTTGTGTTTCATTCTCTGTTAATGTTACCTTTATTTATACAAAAGTTACGAAGTATACTGGCTGAGTAACCATTCTCTCTAGGTACCCAATCTCGCTATGCACTACTTTTCTGCTAACTAAAAAGGGTTAGTAAAAATTTTATTCATTGTTTGAAATAAACAAGTATTGAACTTTAATGTAAAAGTTTTATGTAGAAACAGTGGCAAGATTGGGTACCTAGCAAGAATGGGTTCTCGGCCAGTACATGTTAAAGAAGTGATGTGATGTATACGGGATATCTAGTTTGTTTCATTGTCACCTTTATTTTATACAAAAGCTACAATGAAAGTATACATGTCAAGGAAGTGATGTGATGTATAAGTGATATACAGTTTGTTTCATTGTCACCTTTATTTATACAAAAGCTACAATGTATACATGTTGAGGAAGTGCTGTGATGTATACTAGATATACAATGTATAGTTTGTTTCATTGTCACCTTTATTTATACAAAAGCTACAATGTATACATGTCAAGGGAGTGATGTAATGTATACGGGATATATAGTTTGTTTCATTGTCACCTTTATTTATACAAAAGCTACAATGTATACATGTTGAGGAAGTGCTGTGATATAAAGTTTGTGTTTCAGTGTCACCTATTTATTCACATGCTACAAAGTGTACATATGTTATAGGCATAATTTTTTTGTTTCATGGACGCCTTTATTTATGCACATGCTACAAAAGAACAAATTATATTCAACATGACCTATGCATTTATATGTGGCCTTTGTAATCTAGTCAGTCAATTTTGATCTATATATTTCATGTTTCAGTTCTTTCACATCACATATACTGTAGATTTGGAAATTTTTGTATGGTGTTATTTTCATGATTCTGTTGGACAAACATTTCGTGAAGGGGTAATTTTCATGCTGAAAGTCTTTTATATTGGACAATGTCATTACTTTTACATATTACACATCATTACCAAACTATTCTAGTGGTGTGAAGTTTCACTGATTTTTATTGATCATGAATATAGCAAAAATTACCCTTACGCCAAATTTCCACGTTCACAGTAATTCATAAAGGATACTTTCATGTCTCCATATTATGTTACCCCTACACTGCCATTACATTTGTAGAAGTTTGATTCGTGAAACTTCAGCTTGTTGTTATGCAATGGATCCTCCACTAAGATGTAACATCCAAAACTTTATATTAGTAAATACTAGCATGGTTCATTTTACCCCTGTAAAATTATGAAATAATGGATGGCAGACTGTTGTTTGTTGGAGATTTACATATGGGTGGCCATTATTTTCATAGATACTTTACCTAGAGTGTAGCACAGCAAAGCAAGGGGTAAAATAAACAAAAATAATGGACTTTAATGTGTAAATCAACTACAAACCATAGGCAAAACTAGAACTACATGTATTACAATCCTAATATGGCAATTATTGATGGAAGCAGACGTATACTATACATAATAACAACAGCCATTATATAAGTTTTACTGCCGCTTTTGTGCACAAAACATATTATGATGTCATCAGTTTCATAGTAAAAATTGTTGTGAGGTAGCTTGCTATTTTATTGGATATCTTCATAAGGCTAGTATTCCAGGTTTCCATTGTTGTTATATTAGAATGTAAATTCTATGCTAACACATATTTCTACTTGCATTAGATGAAAAAATGTACAGTCAAACCTGCAATAGCGACCACCTGTATTAAGTAACCTCCTGTCGTATATGACCAAGTTTTCTCACATTTGAGACAAGCCAGTACCTATTTTTAGCCGTTTGAGATATCCTTGTCTCAACCCATGGGTGAGATAAGAATTTCATGTAAGGAAATACGTTATGACGTTATCGACGTCATAGTAAGTTGCTTAGACATGGAGGACGTCAACTATAGTCTGGTTGTACAGAAACTTGTATTTTGTTTATAACTTTGAGAAAAACAATCAAACACCATTGAAAATGCAAGATTTAGAAATCTCAGACACCCTCGGTTAAGATTTCAATATTTCAAATATTGAAATCTTACCCGTTGGTGTCTGAGATTTTTTGATCTTGTACTTTCACCTGTGTTAGATACTTTTATTCTTTATCCCAATATAGTGAATTTCATATTGATTTAACCTGTGTTATGTGACCCTTTTTCTGAGTTCCCTTGAGAGGTCACATACGACAGGTTTGTTTATGTATTGTTTTTCATGAATGATTTGTATCAGTGATGTTCAATATATAATTTAAGCTGTTAGAATTTGTTCTAATGCTAGTATTGGATTTTACAAGGGAAGATTCATAATCAAATATTATAAACTATACAACTAAATGTTGATTAAATAACTGTAAGAATATTGTGACCCACTGTTAATTGTTGTAAAAAGAAGAAAAGGGCATTAAAATGTTGTGTTAATATAAGCACAATAATAATTTATATGACAGCAAAATATTTGACTTCAAATTTTTATTCAAATAATTTCAATATTATTCAATTATATCACTGTTAAAATGATTTTGATTTCAGTACATATCTATGACTTTCAGTTGAGAGATAAGATACGTTTATAAGTTTAAATAAGAATAATGACATTTAAAGTGCACCACCATTTTGTTCCATTCTTGGGCAATACCCTTTTATAATTTATTGAAATGTTTTTGTTTATACAATTGCATACTCTAGCTAAGAGATTTATTAATGTGCCATGTTAAGCATGTACCATCATAAAAATGTAAAATTTAAGTGGTATTATTGCCTTTAGTTTGCCATCAAATTTAGAATAATGAATTTATTTATTTTTGTATTTATAGATATTGTTTTGTTTTGACTAATCATTTTGTGGGAAGAATAAGATATTGTTTTGTTTCATCATTTTTGGAAGTATAATTTACATTGTATGCAACAGATGTTTGCTTCACTGTGCTTCATAATGTGAGTGATATGAATCAATAAAAGTTAAAACAGAATTGTAATTCTTAGTTATTAGTAGAACTTAGTATACCAAACAAATATGTAGAATGAAAAGTATCATAATTAAAACTAAGGAGTATCTCCATCATGCAAAGCTCTGTGCTTAGCTGACTTTGGCGTTCCATCAAGTTCCTACTTGTAATTTGTTCTCTATCAGTTAGTTTATTGTTTTCCATATGTTGAGATTTTATCTACACAAATTATTACATAAGTTGTTATAATGGCCATTTGCAGAAAATACATTTATAGTAAATTTAAGAGAATTTCCCTTGTGCATAGACTAGCTCAGCCTTCCAATTTAGATCCTAATGATTACTTGTTTTCTATCAGCTTTCCAGTTTCATTTTATGAACTTCCAAAATCATGATTTGATCTGCTCTGAAGAGACATAAGTTGTCAAAATGGCCATATGCAAAATCTTTTTTTTTCACGGTTACTTGGGAGGCAGAGACTAAAGCTTACAAAGTAAATCCAATACATCTCTATAAAATGTTAAAAGAAAAAAGAGCTAAATTCTAAAATCAAGAATAAAAAAAACGGCAATTCAGATGAACACAAAGCAGAAAACACGATAAAGACAAAAATAAGCAAAAAATGAATTCTAGCAATTAATGACTTCCACTCAAACATGTGCTAGGGTCCGTCTTGAACTTACTATAAGAAATAATCAAAGCTCATTGTTGAAGGCATCATGGTGACTTCAAGATGAGGAACAACAGTAAAAGTGTTTACCCATTGTTAAGCTCACTTGACCCGAAGGGTCAGTGTGAGCTTTTGCCATCACTTGGCATCTGTTGTCCGTCATCTGTCCCTCCTTCCGTTGTCTGTTTTTTTTCACATTTTCATCTTCTCCTCTGAAACAGCTGAAACAAATTCAACCAAACTTTACAGGAATGAAGTACAAAAGGTCCTTTACAAAGGTTGCTCATTTCGTTCGGATCCATTAAAAAAGATGGCTGCCAGCGCAGAACTTAGGTTTAACATTGGAGCATATGGGAAAAATCACATTTTCATCTTCTTCTCTGAAACAGATGTAGCAAATTCAACCAAACTTTACAGGAATGATGTACTAAAGGTCCTTGACAAAGATTGCTCATTTTGTTCTGATCTGATAAAAAACATGGCCGCCAGCGCTGAACATAGTTTTAACATTGAACCCTATGGGAAAATCACATTTTCATCTTCTCCTCTGAAACCCCTGAAGCAAATTCAACCAAACTTAACAAGAATGGTGTACTTAAAGTTCTTTACAAAGATTGCTCATTTTGTTTTGATCCAATAAAAAACATGGCCACCAGTATGGAACATAGTTTAACATTGGATCCTATGGGAAAATCACATTTTCATCTTCTTCCCTGAAACTAATTAAGCAAATTCTACCAACCTTTACAGGAATGATGTACTAAAGATCCTTTACAAAAGTTGCTTATTTTGTTCCAATCCTATAAAAAAACATGGCCGCCAGCACGGATCACAGTTTAACATTAGACCCTATGCGAAAATCACATTTTCATCTTGTCCTCTGAAACAGCTGAAGCAAATTCAACCAAACTTTACAGGAATGGTGAACTAAAGGTCCTTAACAAAGATTGCTCATTTTATTCTGATCCGATAAAAAACATGGCTGCCAGCACAGAACATATTTAAACCTTGGACCCTATGGGAAAAAATCACATTTTCATATTCTCCTCTTAAACCGCTGAAGCAAATTCAACAAAACTTTACAGGAATGATGCACTTAAGGTCTTTTACAAAGATTGCTCCTTTTGTTCCGATCAAATAAAAAACATGGCCGCCAGCAATGGAACATTGTGTAACATTGGACCCAATGGGAAAATCACATTTTCATCTTCTCCTCTGAAACAAGTTCAAACAAGTGAAGCCAAATCAACCATTCTTTATAGGAATGATGGACTAGAGGTCCTTAACAAAGATTGCTCATTTTATTCACATCTTCTCCTCTGAAACTGCTGAAGCAAATTCAACCAAACTTGACAGGAATGATGGACTAAAAGTCCTTACCAAAGAATACTCATTTTGTTACAATCCGATAGAAACGGGACGCCAGCATGGAACAAAGTTTAACATTGAGCCCTATGGGAAAATCACATTTTCATCTTCTCCTCTGAACCGCTGAAGCAAACTCAACCAAACTTTACAAGAATGATGTACTAAAAGTTCTTTAAAAAGATTGCTTATTTTGTTTTGATCCAATAAAGAACATGACCGCCAGTAAGGAACATAGTTTAAAATTGGATCCTATGGGAAAATCACATTTTCATCTTCTCTGAAACTGATTAAGCAAATTCAACCAAACTTTACAGGAATGATGTACTAAAGATCCTTTACAAAAGTTGCTTATTTTGTTCCAATCCTATAAAAAAAACATGGCCGCTAGCACGGAACAAAGTTTAACATTGAAACCTATGGGAAAATCACATTTTCATCTTCTCTGAAACCACTGAAACAAATTCAACCAAACTTTACAGGAATGATGTACGGAAGGTACTTTACCTGTTTACAAAAAAATGCTCATTTCATTTTGATCCGAAAAAAACGTGGCCTCCGGTGTAGAACATAATTTTACATTGGAAACCGGTACGAGAAACCATCCTTTTCATCATCTTCGCAGAAACTATTCAAGCAAATTTAACTAAATGTATAGAAGATCTTTTGCAAAAATTACTCATTTCAATAGGATCAGACAAAAAACACGGATGCTAATGGAGAACATAGCTATACACATTAATCCCATTTGTAATAAACATCATTTTTGGTCATATGCATGGCATAGAAGCATTTTGTCAGGTGAGCTATACATGCGCAGTCTCTGAGCCTCTAGTTTTGTTTTACCAAGTATTTGCAGAGACTTTTACTCGTGTACATTTGCTCAATATCCTTTCATTACTTATGGTAACCCTTAACCTAAAATATCATGTGAACGATGCACAGGCAAACGAATGCCGAAACAAAAAATGAGAAAGAGGAAAATCTAAAATAAAAAATTCAATTCATATTTACACAAATTATGACAAACAAATGAGCAAAAAACACCAAGGAACGATACAAAACTACAGCGCTTAAACAATTAATTTTATAGCTATTTATTCTGATTTTAATTTTGTATTTTACTCAAGAGGCGCATGGCATATTAATATGCAAAATTTTTAAATTAACACTTTCTGTGATCAATAAAATTAATCAGTGTTATATGAGCTGATTATACCATCTTGATAGGCATATTTCATTTTAGCTATATTAATTTTTAATTTTTAGTGCATATACATTATATCAGATCGATCTATTGAGAACTGCACGTTAGAGACGTTGGCCCCTGAAGGGATTCACACACACAAACTTTCTATGAACTTTTTCGTGATTAGTAAACGATTACAAAAAGCCCCATTGCCAAAATGCCCCCTACCAAAACGCCCCCACTTATTGTCAAAACGCCCCCTTCAAAATAACTCCAAATTCCTTGCCAAATCGCCCCCTACCAAAACGCCCCCATCTTTCAAATTCATCTTAAAATTCCTTGCTAAAATGCCCCCTTCATATTATGATATCATCCGTTTCATAGTAAAAACTGTTGTGAGGTAACCCGTTATTTTATTGGATATTTCATAAGGCTAGTATTCCTGCTTTCCATTGTTGTTATATTAGAATGTAAATTCTACGCTAACACATATTACTACAGGTATTAGATGAAAAAATGTACAGTAAAACCTGCAATAGCGACCACCTGTATTAAGTAATCTCCTGTCGTATATGACCAAGTTTT
Source organism: Modiolus philippinarum (assembly GCA_002080025.1). NCBI lineage: Eukaryota > Metazoa > Mollusca > Bivalvia > Mytilida > Modiolidae > Modiolus > Modiolus philippinarum. Next base: position 119,841 of record MJUU01023331.1, read on the forward strand.
CCCACATTTGAGACAAGCCAGTACCTATTTTTAGCCGTTTGAGATATCCTTGTCTCAACCCACGGGTGAGATAAGAATTTCACATGAGGAAATACATTATGCCGTTATCGACGTCATAGTAAGTTGCATAGACATGGAGGACGTCTACTAAAGTCTGGTTATACAGAAACTTGTATTTTGTTTATAACTGTGAGAAAAACAATCAAACACCATTGAAAATGCAAGATTTAGAAATCTCAGACACCCTCGGGTACGATTTCAATATTGAAATCTTATCTTTGAGTGTCTGAGATTTTTGGATCTTGTACTTTCACCTGTGTTAGATACTTTCATTCTTTATCCCAATATAGTGATTTTCATATTGATTTAACCTGTCTTATGTGACCCTTTTTCTGAGTTCCCTTGAGAGGTCACATACGACAGGTTTGTTAATGTATTGTTTCTCATGAATGATTTGTATCAGTGATGTTCAATACATAATTTAAGCTGTTAGAATTTGTTCTAATGCTAGTAAGTAGATTGATACTCAAATATTATAAACTATATATCTAAATTTTGAATAAATAACTGTTAGAATATTGTGACCCACTGTTAATTGTTGTAAAAAGAAGAAAAGGGCATTAAAATGTTGTGATAATATAAGCACAATAATAATTTATATGACCAGCAAAATATTTGACAAATTTTTATTCAAATAATTTCAATATTATTCAATTATATCACTGTTAAAATGATTTTGATTTCAGTACATATCTATGACTTCCAGTTGAGAGATAAGATATGTTTATACGTTTGAATAAGAATAATGACATTTAAAGTGCACCACCATTTTGTTCCATTCTTTTATAATTTATTGAAATATCTTTGTTTATACAATTGCATACTCTAGCTAAGAGATGTATTAAAGTGCCATGTTAAGCATGTACCAATTATCATCATAAAAATGTAAAATTTAAGTGGTATTATTGCCTTAAGTTTGCCATCAAATTAAGAATAATGAATTTATTTATTTTTGTATTTATTGATATTGTTTCGTTTTAACTAATCATTTTGTGGGAAGAATAAATTATTGTTTTGTTTCATCATTTTTGGAAGTATGATTTACATTGTATGCAACTGATGTTTGCTTCACTGTGCTTCATAATGTGAGTGATATGAATCAATAAAAGTTAAAACAGAATTGTAATTCTTAGTTATTAGTAGAACTTTGCTACCAAACAAATATGTAGAATGAAAAGTATCATAATTAAAACTAAGGAGTATCTCCATCATACAAAGCTCTGTGCTTAGCTGACTTTGGCTTTCCGTTAAGTTCCTACTTGTAATTTGTTCTAAGATCTTTGAGTTTATTGTTTTCTATATGTTGAGATTTTATATACACAGAGGAGACATATGTTGTTAGAATGGCCATTTGCAGAAAATAAATTTATAGTAAATTTACAAGAATTTCCCTTGTGCATAGACTAGCTCAGCCTTCCAATTTAGATCCAAATGATAACTTGTTTTCTATCAGCTTTTCAGTTTCATTTTATGAACTTCCAAAATCATGATTTGATCTGCTCTGAAGAGACATAAGTTGTCAAAATGGCCATATGCAAAATTTTTTTTTTCACGGTTACTTGGGATGCAGAGACTAAAGCTTACAAAGTAAATCCAATACATCTCTATAAAATGTCAAAAGAAAAAAGAGCTAAATTCTAAAATCAAGAACAAAAAACGGCAATTCAGATGAACACAAAGCAGAAAACACGATAAAGACAAAAAATAAGCAAAAAATGAATTCTAGCAATTAATGAATTCCACTCAAACAGGTGCTAGGTAATTAAAGCTCATTGTTGAAGGCATCATGGTGACTTCAAGATGAGGAAGAACAATAAAAGTGTTTACCCATTGTTTAGCTCACTTGACCCGAAGGTGTGAGCTTTTGCCATCACTTGGCATCTGTCGTCCGTCATTTGTCCCTCCGTCCGTTGTCTGTTAACTTTTCACATTTTCATCTTCTCCTCTGAAACAGCTGAAGCAAATTCAACCAAACTTTACAGGAATGAAGTACTAAAGGTCCTTTACCAAGATTGTTTATTTCGTTCGGATCCATTAAAAAACATGGCCACCAGCGCTGAACATAGTTTTAACATTGAACCCTATGAGAAAATTACATTTTCATCTTCTCCTCTGAAACAGCTGAAGTAAATTCAAACAAACTTTACAGGAATGATGAACTAAAGGTCCTTAACAAAGATTACTCATTTTGTTCCGATTCGATAAAAACATGGCTGCCAGAACAAAACATATTTAAACCTTGGACCCTATGCGAAAAATCACATTTTCATCTTCTCCTCTAAAACTGATTAAGCAAATTCAACCAAACTTTACAGGAATGATGTGATAAAGATCCTTTACAAAGATTGCTAATTTTGTTCCAATCCTATAAAAACATGGCCGCTAGCACGGAACAAAGTTAAACATTAGATCCTATGGGAAAATCACATTTTCATCTTCTCCTCTGAAACAGCTGAAGCAAATTCAAACAAACTTTACAGGAAGATGAACTAAAGGTACTTAACAAAGATTGCTCATTTTGTTCAGATCCGATAAAAACATGGCTGCCAGCACAGAGCAAATTTAAAACCGTGGACCCTATGGGAAAAATCACATTTTCATATTCTACTCTAAAACGGCTGAAGCAAATTCAACAAAACTTTACAGGAATGATGTACTAAAGGTCTTTTACAAAGATTGCTCATTTTGTTCCGATCCAATAAAAAACATGGCCGCCAGCATGGAACATAGTGTAACATTGGACCCTATGGTAAAATCACATTTTCATCTTCTGCTCTGAAACAAGTTTAAACAACTGAAGCAAAATCAACCATACTTTACAGGAATGATGGACTAGAGGTACTTAACAACGACTGATCATTTTGTTTGTTCATCTTCTCCTCTGAAACAGCTGAAGCAAATTCAACCAAACTTTACAGGAATGATGTATGGAAGGTCCTTAACAAAGATTACTCATTTTGTTACAATCCGATAGAAACGGCCGCCAGCATGGAACAAAGTTTAACATTGAACCCTATGGGAAAATCACATTTTCATCTTCTCCTCTGAAACCGCTGAAGCAAATTCAGTCATACTTTACAGGAATGATGTACTTTTTACAAAGACTGCTCATTTTGTTTTGATCCAATAAAAAACGGACCGGCTGCACGGAACAAAGTTTAACATTGAACCCTATGGAAAAGTCACATTTCCATCTTCTCCTCTGAGACCACTGAAGCAAATTCAACCAAAATTTACAGGAATGATGTACTAAAGGTCCTTATCAGAGATAACTCATTTTGTTACAATCCGATAGAAACGGGTCGCCAGCACGGAACAAAGTTTAACATTGAACCCTATGGTAAAATTACATTTTCATCTTCTCCTCTGAAACCACCGAAACAAATTCAACCAAACTTTACAGGAATGATGTACAGAAGGTACTTTACCTGTTTACAAAAAATGCTCATTTCATTTTGAAACATGGCCTCCAGTGTAGAACATAGTTTTACATTGGAGACCGGTATGAGAAAACCATCCTTTTCATCATCTTCTCAGAAACTATTCAAGCAAATTTAACTAAATGTTAAGAAGATCTTTTGCAAAAATTACTCATTTCAATAGGATCAGACAAAAACACGGATGCTAATGGAGAACATAGCTATACACATTAGAACCCATTTGTAATAAATGGTGAATAAAAGGATATGGAGTAAATGCACATGAGACAAAGTCTCTACAAATACATGGTAAAAAACAAGCAAAGGAACAACGCTTTTATTGTTGTTCTTCATCTTGAAGTCACCANTTGCGCTTAAGTGCACGGTGACCCCCAAATTTTATTTTACATTTTGAACAATAATACAATTATGTTTCTACACAGAAAATTTGACAAAATTCTATAATAGGAAATTAATACCCTGCAGACACCTTCACAAAGATTACTCATTTTGTTACAATCCGATATAAACGGGCGCCAGCATGGAACAAAGTTTAACATTGAACCCTATGGGAAAATCACATTTTCATCTTCTCTGAAACCGCTGAAGCTAATTCAGCCAAACTTTACAGGAATGATGTACTTTTTACAAAGATTGCTCATTTTGTTTTGATCCAATAAAAAACGGGCCGGCTGCACGGAACAAAGTTTAACATTGAACCCTATGGAAAAGTCACATTTCCATCTTTTCCTCTGAGACCACTGAAGCAAATTCAACCAAACTTTACAGGAATGATGTACTAAAGGTCCTTAACAGAGATAACTCATTTTGTTACAATCCGATAGAAACGGGTCGCCAGCACGGAACAAAGTTTAACATTGAACCCTATGGTAAAATTACATTTTCATCTTCTCCTCTGAAACCACCGAAACAAATTCAACCAAACTTTACAGGAATGATGTACGGAAGGTACCTTACCTGTTTACAAAAAATGCTCATTTCATTTTGATCCGACAAAAACATGGCCTCCAGTGTAGAACATAGTTTTACATTGGAGACCGGTATGAGAAACCATCCTTTTCATCATCTTCTCAGAAACTATTCAAGCAAATTTAACTAAATGTAAAGAAGATCTTTTGCAAAAATTACTCATTTCAATAGGATCAGACAAAAACATGGGTGCTAATGGAGAATATAGCTATACACATTAGAACCCATTTGTAATAAATGGTGAATAAAAGGATATGGAGTAAATGCACACGAGACAAAGTCTCTACAAATACATGGTAAAAAACAGGCAAAGGAACAACGCTTTTATTGTTGTTCTTCATCTTGAAGTCACCATGAGGCCTTCAACAATGAGCTTTGCTCATACCTCATAATATGTAATAAACATCATTTTTGGTCATATGCATGGCATAGAAGCATTTTGTCAGGCGAGCGATACATGCTCAGTCTTTGAGAATCTAGTTTTGTTTTACCAAGTATTTGCAGAGACTTTTACTCGTGTACATTTGCTCAATATCCTTTCATTACTTATGGTAACCCTTAACCTAAAATATCATGTGAACAATGCACAGGCAAACGAATGCCGAAACAAAAAAATGAGAAAGAAGAAAATCTAAAATAAAAAAAATCTTACAATGACAAACAAATGAGCAAAAAACACTATTGAACGATACAAAACTACAGCACTTAAACAATTAAATTTATAGCTATTTATTCTGATTTTAATTTTGTATTTTACTAAAGGGGCGCCTGGCATATTAATATGTAAAATTTTTAAATCAACGCTTTCTGTGATCAATAAAATTAATCAGTGTTATATGAGCTGATTATACCAACTTGATAGGCATATTTCACTTTAGCTGTATCGATTTTTAATTTTTAGTGCATATACATTATATCAGATTGATCTATTGAGAACTGCATGTTAGAGACGATGGCCCCTGAAGGGATTCACACACACAAACTTTCTATTAACTTTTTCGTGATTAGTAAACGATTACAAAAAGCCCCATTGCCAAAATGCCCCCTACCAAAACGCCCCCACTTATTGTCAAAACGCCCCCTTTAAAAAAAACTACAAATTCCTTACCAAAACGCCCCCTACCAAAACGTCCCCACCTTATGTCAAAACGCCCCCATCTTTCAAATCAATCTTAAAATTCCTTGCTAAAATGCCCCCTACCAAACACCCCCTTTCCAAACAATCTTGAAAGTCCTTGCTAAAATGAACCCCTACCAAAACGCCTTATCTCCAAATAGTACACCTCTAAAAATTGCTCAGACTTCCAAAAGGCCAAAACAAATGTCAAAAACATCCCCATTCAATGCGTCTTCCAAAAGGCCAAAACAAATGTCAAAACACCCCCATTCAATGTGTCTTTAATTCTGTGTTAGTATGAATGTCAAAACGCCTGATTAACGGCAAAAATGTGATGGCACAATTACTAGTACGTTGTGAAAAATGCATTTAAGTACACAAGTAAATATTGTTATTTACCTCCATAGATCTTAGATTTTCAGACATTTTGACAAGTGAAAGTTATGGGTCATCAGTGTTAGCATCCATTTTGCTTAAGAATCACTTCACAAATGAAATACATTGATTTTTAAACAAGAAAAGTTCCTCAAATTTTCTTTTCTTTCCTAATAACTGTTCATTCAATTCTTATTGGTGCATAATACAACCTTTACAAGTATATGGTTATACAGGTGTTACTGCTTTGGGCAACTTGTGAAGTGACATGTAAAGAATTTCTGTCTCATTAGTTCAATTGTTCGTCCTTGATAACACAAATAATTTAATCAAGTCATAATTGATTTTGAAAATATCCTATGAAATGCCTTGGAGGAGTGATTATGTTCTAAATTGGTCAAACAATGATTTGCCATGTTTTATGTACTATAAATAAACCCTCGGCTACGCCTCGGGCTTTATAGTCCATAAAACATGGCAAATCATTGTTTAACCCATACATAGAATTGTAAGGTGGGATTTAAAGTATCTCTCAACTGTATTATTCAGCAAGTTGTCTTTTTTGACTGAGAAGATTTATCAATCTTATTAATTAATTTCCCTATACATTTTAATCATCTTTGTGTTTTAAATCTATATGATAAAAGAATACAAATATGCTGATTTCTTTTTCTTTGAAACAGGAATTTGCATGCATTCATAATCAGCCCATGATTAAGGGAAAAAATGTATGGGAAATTTATGTTTGTTTCTGGGATACCAAAAAATGTAGTTGTAGATGGATTTATTTAACAAAATATTGTGACTCGATTTAAATGAAAAAAAAAATAAGATGATTTAAAATTATGACTTGTGTGTGACTGCATGGATTAGGCATTGTAATGAAGTTTGGTCAGCATGATCAATAATGGCAATTGGATTTACTCAGTAAATCCTTCAGATCTCTTTTCAGCTCATTTGCTTTGAAGCACACCCAAATATGTATAAATTTTTTCATACTCTTGTCTGTAGTAATTCATTTATATCTAAAAAAAGTACTATCTTTGATGTTGGATTTCATACCATACAGATCTTCATCAATTGCTGTTGTTTGTATCATAATGAACATTATCATGGGTTTCTTGGTTTACAGACATTATTTACAGCGGATATTAGATCAGTTCATTTTCCCTTTAGGGTATGTTTGGTCTTCAGTATATATTCACACAATAGATGTTAATCAACAATAGAATTTAAAGTATCTCTCAACTGTATTATTTAGCAAGTTGTTTGTTTGACTAAGAAGATTTATCAATCTGATTGATTAATTTTCCTTATACATTTAAGCCAGAATACATTTTTAAATAGAATATTAAACACCCCCTTTTCCACTCATTTTTGCAGTTTAACATTTGACCATATTAAAAACACATTTTGATTATTTGGATTATTCATTGGAATGCACCAAGTATTGAAATATTAATAAAAAAATGTTTAATCAATCATGCAAGTAATCGCAAACATGATTTTCTGCAGTTTTAAAACCAGTTTCAGCTTTTTGCCTCAATTTATTATTTTTTTAAAAGGTGCTAGATTTTGGCATGACCAGCTAGAAAATGATACTTTAACAGGTTTTACCCCCTATTTCATTTTTCATTACGTGTTAACTTAATCATGTCTGTTAACCAAGAAACCCACGATTAGGTTGTTTTTGGCACAAACAACACCAATTGATAGAGATCTTTAGGGCATGAAATCCAACATCCATTTAACTGCGTCGGGTATCTATTTTAAAGAGAGTACTTTAAATATACATGTAATTTGTTCACCGCGTGACAAAAACATTTTACCTGTATGAGACAAGGCTTGTACATCGAACGACAAAAACATTTCACTAGTGTAAACATAAGTCAATGTTTTGACAATATTATGGCTTTGACATTTAATACAATCTGGGAACACAGAAGCTATAGTTAGTCGTCATATACTTAGTAAGCGGGAGGTTGATGCACCATTAAACCTGGTTTAACCCACCATTTCATTTATAAAATGCCCGTTTCAAGTCGGGAATATGACGGCTTGTCAAAAAAGTTCTTTGTTGGGTTGTGTTTCCCTGATTCTGTCGTATGTTATACGGATTTTCCTTACGGGTCTCTGCCTTTTAACGATTCGGACTTTTGTTATCACTTTTATTGAATTACTGAAGACAAGAGTATGAAAACATTTATACATGTTTGGCTGTGTTTCAAAGCAAAAAACACTGAAAAGAGATCTGAAATATTTTCTGGTTAAATACATTTGCCACTATTGTTTGTGCTGACGAAGCTTCATTACAGTACTGAATCCAGTCACACAGAAAAGTCATAATTTTAAACCATCTTATTTTCCACTTAAATGACAACACTTCTATCCACAACTAGATTTACTTTGTATCCCAAAAGAAACATAAATTCCCCATTTATTTTTTTTCTGTTAATTATGCACTGATTATGACTGCATGCAAATTTCTGTTTCAAAGTAAAATAAATAATTAGCATATTACTTTTCTGTTATTCATATTAATTTAAATGCAAAAAAGATTAAAAAAATACAAATGAGGGAAAATTAATCAATCAGATTGATTAATCTTCTAAGTCAAACACACAACTTACTAAATAATACAAATAAGAGATACTTTGATCCCACCTTACAATTCTATTCTATCGTGTGAATACAAGGTATCAATTTATACTGAAGACCAAACATACCCTGGAGAGAAAATAAACTGATCTGTAGTAATCTATTATGATATCCGTTGTAACTAAAAACTGAAACAGGGGTTTGGGTAAAGCCCAACCAGAGAATCATTTTCTAGATGGTCATGCCAAAATCTAGCACATTTAAAAAAAAATGAGGGAAAAACTGAAATTGGTTTAAATCTGCAGGAAATCATGTCCGCAATTACCTGCGTGGATATTTCAATTCCTATCAAAATCAGAGACAGAGACATATAATTCTGTGTCAGAGGTAATCAAAATGCATTTTTCTAATATAGGTTAAAATTGAAACTGCTTTACATGTTCAGCCATTGTTGGTATCATCTCTTCAAAAGTTTTATGATTCTCATCATGATTTGAATTTTTTGTGTAAAGAAGTACGGTACATATCTTGGATTAAAAATACATGGCTTGATTTGACGGTCAAAATATCCGTTTACAGGCTCCGCTACGCGTCGTCTGCAAACTGCATTTTGATCGTCAAATCTTACGATTGACGCCCTCGGGTATTCAAATAATGTACTGTTGTTGCTTAATTAACACCTATTGTGTAAATACAATGAATCAGTTAATACTGAAGACAGTTGCCCTTACGGGAAAATAAACTGATCTGTAGTAATCTTTTATGATTTCTGCTATAATACTGCAATACATAATAGCACCCAGCAAAAAAAGTTCCTTTCGCTATGAACTCACCCCTAGATATCACAATTCATCATAGAAAACATTATGTCATGAGCGCAATACGGTAACCTCTCAAGTTAACAACATCAAAATGTGTCAAACCGATAAAATTAGATAACAATGTAATAACAATTTTAACATTGTGCATTTCATTGCTACTGGGGACTACTTCACTACTTTAGGCGCGCCCGATAAAACCAGTACAACCCACCATTTCTTTTGAAATACCTGTACCAAATTAGGACCAGTGGACAATTTTTCCAGTTGTTTTCCTTGGACTTTGGCTCTTAACAATTCTGTCAGTCATTTTGTTATTACACACATTCAGTTTGGTTTGCATTAAAAAAATCAATTGTTCTGTGAACATCAAGATCTGACAATGATGAATAAAAGTGACAACAAAAGTCCGAATCGATCAAAGGAAGAGACCAGTAAGGAAAATCCGGTAGCAATAAAATGATGACAATTTGATGTAGATACTAAAGAAGTAGGGTATCAATGACTGTTTTTTCTACTTCGGACGACCATAGCCATCTTGATAGACTTGACACTTTTGACCCCTATTCTTTTATTTTAATTGATTTTAAAATTTTAGTTGTGTTTTATTGTTCTTGTTTTGGCATTGCCCTCCCCTTGTCACCATATTTATTTGTTTAGCATGTTATAGTATTACCAAATTGAAGAGCACAAGATTGAAACGTTTCGTCTCAATTTATTATCTATATCTTGTTTTATTTCCATTCTTATCTTTAAATTTTAGCTGTGTTGTATTGTTTTGACATTCTACCCCTGTAGCCTTTCACTTCGTATTTATTTGTGTAGCATACCATAATATTGACATTGATAAAGAGCACAAGATTTAAACGTTTTCCCCTATTCATTATCAATACTTTTTTTTCAATTCATTTTAGTCTGAGATCCAGCTTAGGTTTATTCATACAACTGAGTACAGAAGGTTTGATTGTGAAAATTAAATATTTATATCAAAATGATAACAGAAAAGTGTTTCTTAGGTTAGCCGGGTAGTGCAGAGGGCGTGGGCCGCACCATGACACGCCAGAAAAATCACTTTTAATCAAACTTTTTAGTACAAGTTTAAATTTCTATAGGAATCTAGAATAAACACCACTTAGCCAAAATAGCCAACTTAAGAAATGAATTTATAGTTCAAAGGTCATTTAAGAACCCTTATTTAGTCCAATTAACATGTTTGATAAAAACTTTAGAGTACAAGACTGAATATAGTGTCAGTTGTTTACTTTCATATGCATATCAACTAAAACATCACTTAAGAAAATGTATAATGGTGAATTAAATGCTTAAGAAGGTGTCAAATGGAATCAGAGCTTGTTTAATTAAAATGTGGCGCACACGACTGAAACTAGTGTCATTTGTTAACTTTCATATGCATACACACTAAAACATCACTTCAGAAAATGCTTTATGGTTAATTGGATACTTAACAAGGGATCAAATGGCATCAGATCCCTAATAAGTTAATTAGCTTGTTTAATTAAACTGTAGAGCACAAGACTGAAACTAGAGTCATTTGTTAACTTTCATATGCATACACACTAAAACATCACTTAAGAAAATACTTTATGGCTAATTGGATGCTAAAGAAGGGGACAAATGACATCAGATCCCAAAAGAGTTAATTAGCTTGTTTAATTAAACAATATTTTAATTAAATTTTATAGCAATCAGAACATAAATCAGTGACGTAAGAAATGTTTTCATTGTTAGTTCAAGAAGAGCTCCAAAGGTCTAATTATATATAATATTTGTTTTGCCAAGCATTTTAGATGCTCTTGTCAGCACACAAACACTCTGCTGTCGTTATTGCACACTAAGTTAATACTTTGTTATTCTGTAATTTATAGAAATACAAAATCTTAAAACCTTAGAATAATTTGGCTTCATTCCACGTAAGGCACTTGGTGGAGATGGACGTCCTTGGTATTGGATTTGACCTACTAATTCGGTATTTTTGGTAATAAGTACTTTTTTGTAATGTCTATGGATTAAGGCTTTCCATATCAGTTGATTCTAAGGCGGCTTAAGAGAGTTTATTCCTTAAAACACATGTACAGCATAACAAAAGTTATTGTTCATTATGCGACTTGGATACATTTTGTACTTTCAAATTATTTATTTGACAACAAAATAAAACTATTTGATGAATATCAAACACAATCAACTAATTTGTCATATTCTGTTAAAGGTGTCACCATGAAAAGTATAATTGATAAAAAAAAATAATGTCAATTGCTAAAGACTTTTTCAATTTAAGATTTTTTCACTGACTATCTTCCTCCTCACTGTCTCTACTATCAATTAATTGCTTTTGATCGTCATTGCTGTTGTTGTCATTAATCACTCAATTTATGCTAATAGGTCTTCTAAAATCTGATGTCCTTTGAACATTGTTCTTCATGTGCACAATTCAAAATTTATCAACCAGCTGCAGGATTGTGTTTCTGTTTTACATGTGGGCTGTCTGTTTTTCCACACATTTTAACTACACATGCATATATTTGTTGTTTAAAAATTCTGTTACAAGAGGGAATGTTACAACTATCGATTCCACTTAAGTTTTCCAAAGGATTCCTGGAATTTCTTCTTTGTCCTTACGTTTTCCTAGAATTTCGTCTTTGCCTATGTACGCCTTTTGCACTACACTATACCAATACTAATTTAAATATTAAAGAGTGACTCATTTTCACACCATAAAGAAAGACAACCTTTGAATAATGATACCAACCCATATTTACCTTAGTATATTAGCTCCTTATTTGCCACTTTTTACAAGGTTTGCTGTGTAACCACAAATTTCTCTTAAAAATAAAATTGTCTATCTCTACACTTAAGTACAAATTCTGATGAACATGTTTAGTCGCATACACTGTTAGCATGAAAAACTACAAGTGAAGTACAGTTTTCGCTATAAACTTTCAGCAATTTCCTTTAAACCATTGAAACATATCCTAATCTTTGATGCGATTCTTATTCCTTCAAATGTGGCAACGTAAAAGCGATCGCAGCATCAGATACCCTTTCCACAGTACTGCCTTTGCTCCTGCCTGTAACTTTTAAATAATGGGAAGCTCTCGTATTGGCTACTTTTCAAACCGAGAACATTTTCCTTTTTTGTTTCTTAGCCTTTCAGTAGCATTGAATCTGCTTTTTTGTCTTTTGTATTTTGGTTCCTGATAAAACAACGGCAGTAGAATACCGAAGGAACAAAGCACAAGATTACACAAATCAGAGTCCAGAGACAAGGCAAAAGCAAGAACACCAGAAGACGGAGACCAAAGACACCACATGCCCACAAAACACACGAAACTAAAGCACTAACAGTGTGAACTCTAAAAAAAACAAGAGTGACATCAGGTGCTCCGGAAGGCTAAGCATGTCTTGCTCTGTATACAGCACCCGTCACAAGTAAGTGAGAACCAAACCGTCAGTCTAAAAAGAACAATCCAAGGACAATGGCAACGTCGGAAAAACGAAGAAACGAAGATATAACATGAGCACGGCACGGCACAGAAAAGAAAATGAAGACACGCACATATACAAAAATGAACAACATGGACCCAATAAAAACCATGGGTGAGATCAGGTGCAGCGGTAGAGTAAGCATCTCCTGCTTCTTATAAGACACCCGCCGTATTGAACATGTCAACTCCGGTAGTAAAGTCAAATCCGGTAGAGGAAAATCAAACTTTAGTGGCAAAGAAAAAGATCTGTTGTCATCTGGGAAACAGATATCTCATAGCGGTCCACAAGATCGTGATGTCGACCGTAAAACTTCTGTAGTGATGACCTCAAGTTATGGGCAACACATCCTTGCTTAAGTAGCCTATTTGTAAGCAACCGAGCTCTATCAAGGTAGTCACTGTATCGACCACAGGCCCTTGAGTAGCGAATGAGTTGGGAGATGTAAACTCCGTATGCTGGTGCTTTTGGAATGTTGCTACAAAGAAAGGGGAAGTTGACTATTGGAAAAGTGAAGTCATTGCGTTTGTCATATAGCCTAGTTTGTAGTGTACCTCTTTTGTCAATTTCAAGATGAAGGTCAAGGAACGAGGCTGATGTGGAAGTATCTGTAGTATCCTCAATTTCTAGCTTTTTTTGGATAGATAAGATGAAGAAAATCACCAAAGCGAGGATTGTTTAGTGATAAAATATCATCTATATAACGGAAGCTGAAATTAAAGGACTGGGCTAGTTTTTTATCTTTATTTTGAAGAAGCCCTTCGATGAATTCAGCTTCATATGAGAGGAGAAATAGATCGACTAAAAGAGGTGCACAGTTTGTGCCCATTGGAATTCCGATAGTCTGTTGAAAAACAAGTCCTCCAAACTGGACAAATATATTGTCGATCAGAAACTCTAACATTTTAATCACTTCTTCCTCTGTATATTTCTTTTGTGATTCTGAGTCGTATTTCACAAAATATACTTGTTCTCTCCCTATAACAATGTACTTATATCTTTGTTCGCCGTTCTTGCGGGAGAAACATCTATGAATTATATCTTTCAGACGTGATTGGGGAATTGTAGTATAAAGCGTGGAAAAGTCAAAAGTTTTAATGCTGTTACAGTGTGATAATGATCTCGATTTTAAGATGTCAAGCAGATCTTTTCAGTGAGGCATATTTTTTGAAAGATCTGTTAACTTACTGATTGGTTATTGTCAATTTCTAACCCTGTGACAAAACCAATTGATAACCAAGGTACGTATAACTTCTCTAACCCTCAAACAGTACCAAGGTGAAATTTTGGAAAGCTTTTGTAATCACTTAGGTATTCAAACATCGACAGGGATAAATCGGTACCACAAACATCACTGACGAAGACAAAACTAAAATCTAAAAGACCACACAAAAAACTGACAGTGAGAGCTCTCATAAAAACCGAGAGCGACATCAGGTGGTTCGGAAGAGTAAGCATGTCCTGCTCTGTATACAGCACCCGTCATGCACACTGTCAGTAGGTCAATTCAGGGTAAAGTCAAAACCGGTAATGTCAAATCCGGGAAGACATGAATCTAGCTGAAAATGTCAGTTTTCATTTGTGACACTGACATTTCATATCTATCTATGATGTCGTGGTGACGGCCATAGAATTTCTGAAGGGACGAAAGTAACAACGGCTGAACATATCCCTGACTCAGCAGTTTTTGTGACAGTGCTTTTGCTCTTTCCACAAACTCACTGTATGTACTGCACACTCTACAGTAACGAATTAATTGTGAAATATATACTCCATATGCTGGGGATGTAGAGAAAGGGAAAGTTCACAATTGGAAAGTCAAATCATCACGTTTGTCATATAATCTAGATTTCAGACGTCCATGTTCGTCAATGTATAACAAAAGGTCAAGATATGAAGCAGAATCGGGTGTATCGGTTGTCTCTTTAATTTCAAGTTCACTGGGGTAGATGCGATGTAAATATTCTTTAAATCTTGGGTTATTAAGAGAAAGTACATCGTCTATATATCTGAAGCTGAAATTAAAAGTCTGGGCTAGTTGTTTTTGTTTCTGGTAAATGTTGTTTTCCTTCTTGGTGCCATACCAAAACGGAACCCGTCTTCAGTAAATAAATACACAGATATAGTGTAGATAAAAAGGTGTATGGATATAGGAGAAATTCCAGGACTGTCTTGGAAAACATTTTGTGAAATCGATGGTTGTAGCACTCCTTCTTGAAAATAAAGGACTGAAATACAAAAAATACCAAAGTTGCATAAAAAGTGGTAAATTTTGATATGCTGTACACGTGTTTCAAGGAGTAACCTCTCATCAGCAGCATTAGAATCAAATAATATGGAAAGCCATAATCCAAAATGGTCAAAAGAGAAGTACTCATTACCAAAAATATCGATAAAAGAGGCCAAATCCAATACCAAGGACATCCACTGAGTGCCATACACGGAATGAAGCCTCAGTATTTTTAAGTGGTAAGAATTTTGATAAATACAGTAAATTTCTATAAAACGCAAGGTAAAATTTTCATGTCAGACAAGTCTGACTATTGAGCTGGTGAATACCCTCGCGGACCTCTGGTCCAACAGCAATGGTTCAAAATACACAAAATACCAAAATTGCATAAAAAATGGTAAAGTTCGATATGCTGTACACGTGTTTCAAGGAGTAACCTCTCATCAGCAGCATTAGAATCAAATAATATGGAAAGCCATAATCCAAAATAGTCAAAAAAGAAGTACTCATTACCAGAAATATCGAAATAGGAGACCGAATTCAGTACCAAGGATATCTACCGAGTGCCATAATGAAACTATCAGCTTTTTCGCTTTATGGACTTCAAAATATTTTGGTTTGATCTGCACTAATGCAACATAAGTTGTCAAAATGCGCATATGCAGAAAATAAATTAACAGTAACTTCGGTATTTCGTTATTTATTACCACTGGGCCAATCACTCTGCTGGTGGACTGTTAGTCCCCGGATGGTAGTCACCAAATCCAGTAGTCAGTACTTCTGTGCTGACCCGAAAACTGACTTAATTGAAACATGCAATATTTAAATTATACAAAATTTTGTAGGAGTATCTCCCTCTTACATAGATAAATACAAAAAATACCGCAATTGCAAAAACAGTGAAATTTAGTTATGCTGTACAAGTGTTTCAAGGAGTAACCTCTCGTCAACCGCATTAAAATAAAATAATATGGAAAGCGATAATCCAAAAGCTGTCCAAAAATAAGTACTCATTACCAAAAATATCGAAATAGGAAGTCCAATCCAGTACCAAGGACATCTATTTGGACTTCCAAATATTTTAGTTTCATCTGCACTGATGAGACATAAGCTGTCGAAATGTGCATATGCAGAAAATAAATCAACAGTAACTTCGGTATTTTTTATTGTACATGAGTGCTTGTGTAGTTAGAATGTTGGTATAGGCAGACAATTCACATGTTATCTAGAAACACAAATTAGCAGATGGTTGAGAAATTTTAATATGAACCAACAACGTAAACAGAGCATGAAATGCGCCAGCTGATGTCACTTGCTTTTTACGGGTATTCACAATGCAAATACCTTAGTTTTGAATTCCGCGTGTTTTTTTTTTTTTTTTTTTTTTTTTTTTTTTTTTTTTTTTTTTTTTTTTTTTTTTTTTTTTTTTTTTTTTTTTTTTTTTTTTTTTTTTTTGGCTGTCTAATGTTATTATTGTATTATGTCTATTGTATTATGTCTAGAATACCTATTATCGCTAATTTGCTTAATTTTCAATTGTTTCCGAGCGACGATAATTCTATTATCACTGCACTGCGCTGATACGAACATATTATCGTCAATCTCTATGGGACGTTAGCAACAGCGTATTAATATGACGTCGCGTGACGTTTCGTCACAAAAATAATTCCAAGAAAGAATAATAATATTAATACCAATAATAATTTATTTAACTAAAAAAATTACTTCATTGGAAAAGGAAACATATATCCGATATGTTTCAATAATAGAATTAGCGATAAAAATCCTATTAGTAATTTGTTTTGCTCGGATGGATTTCTCAGCTTGTATTGCATCTCGTGCTGTCGCACTCGATGCAATACAAGCAGAGAATTCCATACTCGCAAAACAAATTACTAATAGTATATCATTGCCAGAAAATAAGTGATAAATGACTACAACAAGAATGCTGACCCTCAGCAATTCAATCAGGAAGACATTAAGTGGGAAAATATTACATTTTAAAAGTCTTTTACAATTGACATTTTGTAAATTTATAACAATCAAACTTTTTGTGATTATGCCTTTAACAGAATGTGATGAACTAGTTGACTGTTGTTGTAATACATCAGCAAAGAATACTATTTAAAGCAAAAACGATGAAAGGGTAATTCATCAATAGTTTTATTTTGTTGTAAAATAAATAATTTAAAAATACATAAAGTATCAAAGTCGCATAATGAATAGTTACTTGTTATGCTGTACATTCGTTCAAGGAGTAAACTCTCTTAAGCAGAGTTAGAATCCTTTGATATGGAAAGCCTTAATCCAAAATCAGTACAAAAAAGTACTGATTACCAAAAATACCGAATTAGTATAGGTCAAATCCAATACCAAGGACGTCCACCTCCACCAAGTGCATTACGTGGAATGAAGCCAAATTATTCTAAGGTTTTAAGATTTTGTATTTTTACTGAAACTTATAGAATAGGAAGTATTGACACAGTGTGCAATAACAACAGCAGAGTGTTTGTGTGCTGACAATTAACCATAAAGAGCAACAAAATGCTTGGCAAAACAAATATATTTATTGCAGTTTTATATAATTAGACCTTTGGAGCTCTTCTTGAAGTAACAATCATAACTTTTCTTACGTTACTGATTTATGTTCTGATTGCCATAAATATAATTAAGAATTGGATTAACACTTGTACTACATTGTTTAATTAAACAAACTAATGAACGCATTAGGGATCTGATGCCATTTGTCCACTTCTTAATCATCCAATTAGCCATAAAGCATTTTCTTAAATGTTAAAGTCTGGTTTGAGCAGTAAATTCATTAAAATTATTAAAGATGTTTATGCTTCTGTAAAATTGAGAATTAAGACGGATCGGGGGGGGGGGGGGG